>CAXAJV010000858.1:0-12682 GCA_963969225.1 Xylocopa violacea
ACAACACAGCGTCAGTAGGTGATTAAATGAAACCAATTCTACAGGCCGCATTTTCAGTATGTCCTCTCCTATGTGCTGAATTAGTGGTCTGTGGAACACGTGGAGTGGTCACTAATGGCCCAGAGCCAATATGTACTTAAATGAAACCAATTCTAGAGGCCCGAGATACGGTATGTCAGCTGCTAGGTGTCGTATTTCGCGGCTGGCGAACTCCTGGAGCGATAGCGGATACGTTACGATACACGCGTGTCTCCGCTATTAATTGCGAAATTATGCGGTGTCAAGGAGGTATTGACATCATGAGATCGCCGAAATAGATACAAACGCGAAATGTCACTGTCCGCAATTTTTGTTCGTAGACACATCTGCGAGCATTACGATTCTGTGGTAACCATCCCTTTGGAAGGTCGCCTCTTAGGAGCTCGCGCTTTTTCTCGGACTTTTTGTTTCGCCAGAGTGTAATCCGCTCTTCTACGACCCCGACGAGCGCTAAAAACACTCTGCAGTTTTAAATCAACGACATTGTCCCGTTTTCCTTTGAGAACGACAGTATTAATACGACACACGAATGTTTGTTTCATGCTTGGCTGTTTGTGTCTTTTGCGTGGACATTTATTTTTCCTCGGGAAATGTACGAATGCCTGGAATTAAGGAAGGAGAAAGTATCTCCACGAATTTTTCGGTAAGTAAAGGGTTACCTACGAGCAGACAAGGTGCTCGGCTTACCCACGCGGGTTGAACCGTGATGAACGGTCGGGGCGTGCACTGACCGCCAACTTTTTCCCTCGTCTTCGATCTTGTAACTTCTTCTTCTTGTAAATTATTTCTTGGGAAACTGGCTCCATTCTGATGGTGAACAAACGTGGAAGAAACACGAAGTTTCGACGAGTTACCGTGAAATGCACGCTGGTGATCTTGCTAGGAAAATTCGAGGAACGACAATTTTATTTTCAGGAATAAATTGATACAAGTGTACGAATATTCAATTAAGCTGCTTAAAGCCAGTCTACGAAATTTCTAGCACAAATCTCGCGATCCCTCCTATCCGCGGAGGGAAGAAAAACTCACCTTAAACCTTCATGAAGTTTTAATAAAACCTTTAATGAAAATTACAAGAGCATCAAAGTAACGTAATAAATAAAACCTTGCTGTGTTTATAAAAGCTTTCTCTGGGGAAAAATCGTTCGTTGGCTTCCGATAAAAATTCCTCTCATCACGTTCCAGTCGTTGATCGCCATAGGTTATCGTGGCACATCGTAGCGGACAAACAAAAAAAAAAGGGGACGGTTAAGCTCGTCAACGGATCACGGCTCAATCTAGTATCGAGTCGAGTAGACGAGTGATACCTATTGAGAACAAAAACAACTTCCCTCTTCTAAAGTGCAGTTCTGTGTAATCGAACAAAGATATATCTTCCGAAGAATAGTCAATCTACTTTGAGCCATTGAAACGTTTATTTTTGCTTCGAAAATATCATACGAGCAGTTCCACTGAATGCTGGTAAAAAGGAATCACACGAATATTTTGAAAATCACAAACAGTTTTTCGTCTCGCGATACACATTAAGAGGAATGGAGACTTTTGTCTCCAATTATTTCCCAGCAGTTGGTTCGCTCGCGCATGTCTCCGATATTCATCCATTCTCGACTTCGCGTGACATTAAGGATCCCCTTTGTTCTCTCCTTGGTCCCCTTTTGAATTGCATGGGATACTGCGTCGCCGCGGATCTGCATTCCATGGGTTCTTTCTTCTCGCGGACGGAAGAACGTACGCGACCACGTTCGAAATTGCATCCGTGGAATTCTCTCGACGAAAAATATTTTTTACCACCTGCATTTCCATGCAAATTGAATAAGTTACCCTCTTTTTAGCGCCTTTAACGAGATATTGTCGCGAATTGATCGAGAGTCGAACGAATGCCAGGGGGAAACGCCGTCATGGAACTCGTCGAAGTGATTAAAATCCTAAGAGAAATGCCACGCGGATTCCTCGATCGAACCAAAGAGGAATCGAATCCTCCGTAGACACGTGATCACAGCCATCTGTTTCGCGCACATGTACCGATCAAGCCTGCATAATTGTACGGACCACGAATACGATTGAGCAAGTTACGACAACGTATGTTGTCATGGACAATGCAGATGTCAGCGGCTCGAACCAGACCAATTAGGGCGAGGAGCTGACACAAATGTACAATCTACCGTCGTAATTACCTGCACCAGTTAAACGACCCAACAATGAGGATTCGCTGATCACTTCGCACTGAATTCCTTCTTCTGATCGCGATTAAGAGATCGAACTTTAAAAGACGACAATTCAGATTCCGTTTGGATAAATTCACGACAGATTATATGTGTCAAACGCGGGTCACACGCTCAGTCAACACCATTGTAATTAACGATATTCACTAATCTACTAAAACCATCGATCTCAACTCCATTAGACGAGACACTGTTGTTAGACGACACGGGATATTTGGCTCAATTCGATTCGGATCGTTTGCAGGATCAGAGCATCAGATTACTTCGACGGGCTACTCCAATTAGTAATGTATTCACGGTAACCTCTTCAGTTGCGAATTCTACAGCATGTCCAAAGCCTTTTAGAAACTGTAATGCGGGTGTTGAAAAGGCACGGAACACAATTTTGGCTACTAATTTTCGCTGTTGAGGATAGTAGTAGATTGTCGTGATAAAATTTCACGAAAACGTGTACTCTTGTACGTAATATTTGTTATCAGTTTAACTTTATCCCTCGAAATACGGGGGTAGATGAAAAAAATATTCAAACACGAGCAATGGAAGAATTCTTGAATTTTTTGGAAGTGCTGCGGTTGGTATTCTTAAAGAATAATGGATTTTTTATTATCTCTCGATGAAGGCATTTTTCCCAACGCCCACATCCAGATAGTAATATGTACCACCCAGTTATCACCATGTCCAGCTATTGTTGCTCTCTTTTCAAACAACTTTTTAAGTTTCTTATTCACGCTGGTTCCTTTCCGTAAACCGTCATATTCTCTAGTGAATTTGTCAAGCGATAAAACAGAAATGAACGACTTAGAACATGAATAATTGATTTCAACAACTGAAAGATAGAAAATGAATCCTTCGAATATTCCAATCAAATTATCACCCACGGATAAGAGAAGATTAAGAAATGAAAGTCAACGTTGAAATTAGCCGTGGAGATAATCGAACTGAAGACTCCAAGACGTCAATTTAAGATAGAAAATGTCGTTAGAATCGAAGACCAAATTTAACACCTACATCGTCCAATAACCGTTCAACGAGGCTCGAGCGGACGTACCGATTCCTTCCAGCCTATCGCTGTCCCCACGAAATCGCCGTTTCTGTCGATATATCCGACAACAAACCTAGCATGTGAAACGGGGTTCATTTCGTACGATTCAATCCTATCAATCGCAGCTGCCCCTCGATAAAATAACGGTCTTATTGAAACCCTGTAATTCCTATAGTTCCGACGGATATTTAATCCGCGAACGCGTTAAACCTGGACACGAGTCCCGGAAAGGAGATCAAGTAATCTAACCATCGGTTCCGAGGCATTCCGCCAGGACTCTGGCTTCTAGACAGGACGAAGAGGAAATTTTCAATAACTCTCTGTCGGATTAAGTGGTCGAACGTACTGGCTAAACGCAGATGCGCGAAATTTATTGGACAACGAGGAAAGACCATGCCTCGAAACGGACCGAGTAAGTGATGAAACCGTGACACGCGCGCGCAGCGTTAAAATAATGGATGCTCGCGTTGAATCGCGACGATCCACGGTTAGATAGAATACAACGATTATCGCTGCACGACCTGGCAACGATAAAATGTCGATCAAAGATTTGTAAAAACCTGATTTCTAAAAACTAGGCAAATCACTCTCGATCAAATCGCAATTTGGCTCCGTGCGAACCAAATGAAAACGCGTGTACTAAGTGTAATCGATTCAACGTATTATAACTACAAAAAGCATTGGCGAGCGAGATTTCCAGCGAGACGCTGTTTAAATAGATCGATTTTACAACTTTTACAGTCACTTGAAGGTACTATCACGAGTGATGGAGAATTTAGTATAAACGCAGTGAACACAATTAATCAGTACGCCGATGCTAAAATATGTACAATGGCGCACCAGGACTCATGCGCCTCTTGCGGTCGCTGGCTCGTTCGATTTGAATACGAGAAATTTAATGGCAATATTCCAAACTTAACCGATAGCCAATGTTCGATCGAGGTTAGTTCCTGCTTTGACTATGCACGTGTAACGCTCGGAGTTCCAACTATGCGGTATCCTTCTCTAATTTCGAAAATGTGCAACACTCGCTGAGATATTTACTGGTTCGTTATTGCATCGTGGATGTTTTAAAAGCGGTAGGCGCGAATGGAATTAATCGAAAATTCCTCGTCGCAACGATAAAACAGTGACGAGCTTCGAGGTCTTCGCATGAAAAGATCCGATAAGGTGGTCAGAGGACTATGGACTATTTTCAGGGTGACGGTATCGTGGATTCTTGGAGGTTGGGAGATGCCGAGGAAACCAAAACGAGCGGTCGGAAGAGATATTCGACTAAGATTCCTGAATGATTACTAATGTCCCAGAATCAATAGGTAGTTATATGAACCCAATTTTGCACGGCCTAGGTATGATCTCTCCGGCCATGTGATTCGAAATAGGTGAACAGATAACCGTTGGAGCGGTTAATAACAACACAGCGACCATAAGCGATAAAATGAAACCAATTCTTGACGTCTCAGTTACGATATGTCCGCTTCTATGGGTCGAATTAGTCGGCTGTGGAAGTGTTGCAGCAATTACTAATGCTTCAGAGCCATAAGATGTTATATGAACCCACCTCTGCAGGGCCTAGGTATGGCATCTCCGGCCATGGGATTCGAATTGCGCGCGCGGGAAACTGTTGGAGCCTTTAATGACAACACAGAGTTAATATATGATTAAATGGAACTAATTTTTGAGGCCCCAGTTATGGTATTAAATGGTAGGGACCAACACGCTCGGGATCCTGTAAAGGGATCTAGGTTGGATTAGATTAGGTTATATTAGGTTCTATTTACATAGATTATTAACAACCGCTTAACGAGCTTCTTGGGAGAGGGCGGAAAAGCGCTTCGCTCCGAAAGAGGAACGGTCAAGATCAACGGCGGGAAAACCGGCGCAATGTGAAGAACCTGCGAAAGCGATAAAGAAAGCTGCGCCGATAAAGAAGGAAATGTCCGGCGGAGGAAGAGAGGCGATACCCCCCGTTCCGTCGGTGATGCAACCTGCGAAGACGCAGGAAAAGAAGTCGACCATCCAGAAGAGGATGGAAGGTATACAGAAAGAGCAGATGCGGAAAGAGAGCGAGAGGAAATCTTCTCCCGCAGCAACCGCACCTGCCGCGCCGAGCACGAGTGCGAGCGGGACAGAAACGCCGTGGACAAAGGTCCTTGGCCGCAAGACGAAGAAGGAGACAGTGGCCGCGGCAATTAAGCCCGCCAGCGCACAGAAAACTGTACCATCGCAGGTAGCGACTGTGAAAGCGAAAACGGTGCCAAAGGAGAAAACAAAAATAGCGAAGAATCCGAGTACGGCTGCAGTAGTTATTGCTATTAATAAGGACAACCGCACGACGTATGCCGAGCTAATGACGTCAGCCCGGCAAAACATTAAATTATCGGAACTGGGCATAGAAGAGGTAAAGCCCAGAAAGGCGCTAACCGGCGCACTTATTTTGGAGATAAGCGGCGACGGTAAGGAGGAAAAAGCGGATAAGCTCGCGCTAAGACTGAGCCAATTATTCGCGACGACGTGCGGCGTGAAGGTCACGCGCCCATGCAAGCGGGCGGCCTTGAGAGTTTTCCGAATGGAAGACTCTCTAACGATCGACGAAAGCGTCGAGGCAGTCGCCGCGCAAGGCGGCTGCGCTACCAATGACGTAAAAGTTGGCCCGAAGAGGACAGCAAATAATGGCATGGGCACAATGCTCATGCAATGTCCGATCGCCGCCGCGAGAAAAGTAACGGAGAGCGACAAGGTTAAAGTCGGCTGGACGTCCGTCCGAGTCGAACATATAGAGGAAAGGCAGTTAATCTGCTTCAAATGCTGGGCGATCGGCCACGTGATCGCAAAATGCACAGCGAACGTGGACCGCACCGAAGCCTGCTACTGGTGCGGCGAGAAAGGACATCGTGCGGCAAATTGCAAAGAGAAGTCGCCGACGTGCCCGGTTTGCAAATCGGCAGGCCGCCCGCACGGACATAGAGCAGGTAGTAAGGCCTGCTCTGCTTCGCCGCCGGCGACGAAAGAGAGAGCGACCGCCGCTAAATCTGTCGCGAAATCGACAGGTGTACCTGCACAGAAGAAGGAAAAGGCTGCAACAGCAGCCAAATCTATACCTGCAGTGGAGAAAGCGCGCGAATCTCCGAAGGCGTCCACCAGCCAGGAGGAGAAAATGGAAATCCGCGTAATACTCAACGCGAAATCTCAAATACTGCAAACTAATTTGAATCACGCCGCGAGAGTACAAGATTTGATGCTCGAAAGCTTACACAGCGGCGTGGTCGAATTAGTCGTTGCAGCGGAGCCGTATTCTATCCACGACGAGCCGTCGTGGATAGCAAACAAAGAGAAGACAGTGGCAATTATTCAGACGACGCCGACACGCATCCGTCCGATCACGCTCATCGCGCAAGGGCCTGGTTACGTAGCCGTATCGTGGTCTGACTGCGTCGTCATCGGAATATACCCTCCACCGAGCTGGTCACTGGAAGATTACGACCGGCTCTTAGATGAAGTGGAGGGGGTAGTGCGAAGCCACGCCCCCCGTCCAACATTCGTTCTGGGAGATTTTAATGCTCACGCAACTATGTGGCACTCCTCCAGAACGAACCAGTGCGGACACTCGACGATGGACTGGGCAGCATCCGCGAATCTCAGGCTGCTGAATGAAGGATCTGCCAGTACGTGCGTGCGTCAGCAGGACGAGAGCACGGTCGACCTCTCGTTCGCGAACGACGGAGCATCCCGAAGAGTCACCGGTTAGAAAGTTGACACGACCAAAACATTATCTGATCACCTCTACATAAGGATCGACGTGTCAACCATGCAAAGAAGAAAAACAACGACTGAAAGTTGGACGAGGATATGTTTATGGCGGCTACCCTCGTCGTTACCTGGCCGAGCGAGCCGACCGAAACGGCCGTAGTCGAGCGAGAAGCCGAATGGTTTACAAGGACGTTGACCTCGGTATGCAATGCAAGCATGCCGAAAATAAAGTCAAAACCTCCGCGTAAACTTGTGTACTGGTGGAGCAATGAGATCGCTCATCTCCGTGCGGAGAGCACGACCGCGCGGAGACAGTACACGAGATACCGGAAACGGAGAGATCCCGATCCGGAAAGGAAGGCGCAACTCTATGAAGTTTACAAGGAGAAGAAAATAGAGCTGCAAGCCGCTATAAAAACGTCAAAGACACGAGCAGAGGACGGGTTGCTGGAAACGCAGCGCGAGGATCGGTGGGGGCGGCCGTACAAGATAGTAATGAATAAATTACGACCGTGGGCGCCTCCGTTAACGGAGACGATAAAGACGCCGTTCCTGAAGCGAGTCGTCGACACGCTCTTCCCGCCGCAAGAGGCTGCGTCGGGGAACAACTCGCAAATTTCAACACACATCGACCCGATCATCTGGTCTCAGGACAACGACGTCAGCGAGGAGGAAATTGCTCGCGCCATAAAGCGCATGAAAAAGGAGAACACCGCGCCCGGACCGGACGGAATTCCCGGCCGTGCCTGGTCGATGGCACTCAGTGTCCTGAATTCAAGATTGCGGAAGTTATTTACAGCATGCTTGAAGATGGGAACATTGCCAGCAAGCTGGAAAACCGGCAGATTAGTGTTGTTCCGAAAGGCAGGAAAACCGGAGGATTCACCGACCGCGTACAGGCCGATAGTTTTGCTCGACGAGGTCAGAAAATTATTTGAAAGGATAATCCACAACCGCCTCGTCGAGCACCTGTCGCGAACCGGGCCGAACTTAGCCGAAAATCAGTTCGGTTTCCGAGAAAGACGATCGACGATCGACGCGATTCGACAAGTGAAAAGTTTAGCCGAAAACGCGATCGCCGCCGGGGGAGTCGTAATCGCGATATCGCTAGATATTAAGAATGCGTTCAACTCCCTCGAATGGAGCACGATACGTAGAGCGCTCGAAAAGCACGGGTTTCCGCGATACCTGCGAAGGGTCGTGGAAAACTACCTAAACGACCGCGCTATACTCTACGATAGCCGGCACGGAATCGAGAAGAAGAAGATTGATCGCGGCGTTCCCCAGGGATCGGTCCTCGGACCGTTTCTCTGGAATCTCGGGTACGACGCGGTCCTGAAGCTGCCAATGCCGTCCGACGTGCATCTAACGTGCTACGCGGATGACACGATGGTGTTGGCAGTCGACACGTGCCGGCAACGCGCAATCTACCGGGCCGAAATGGCAGTTGCGGTCGTGGCTAATGCCATCAAGAAGATGGGGCTCCAGATGGCACCGGAGAAATCTGAAATCCTGTGCTTCAAGGGACGAAGAAGAGACCCGCGAGGAGGAAACGAAGTGGTCTACATCGGACCAGCCAAAGTTACAGTGGGGAGCGAGATGAAGTATCTCGGACTGCTCCTCGACGATAAATGGAACTTTGGTTTCCACTTCGCTCGTCAGGTCGTTCGACTGGATGCTGCGGCGAATTACCTAAGCCGTATCATGCCGAATCTGCACGGACCGGACGAGAAAGTAAGGAAACTCTATGCCGGGGTGATAAGAAGCATCGCGCTTTACGGAGCCCCGGTATGGAGCGACGCGCTTATCACAGGAGGCAGAAAGCTGCAGCTGCTGCGAAGCGCGTGGCGAAGAATAGCCACGGGTCCTAAGAGGATATCGCACGATTTCTTACGACGCGGCAACAATGCTGGCGGGTCTCGTACCCCTGGAATACCTGGCGCAGGAAGACATGATAGTGTACGAAACCCTTCGTACAATGCGCCAGGTAGAAAAAGAAGGTGCACCTGCTCCGAAAAGGGATGAGATTAGAAGAGAAGCGAGACGCTTCACTTTCTCTAAATGGAAGGAGAAACTCGCACCTGCGACCAACCACAGGATCGTCGGAGCGATTCTACCCATCTTGGAAAACTGGGTAGAAAACAGGAGAGGACAGCTCACCTTCAGAGTGACGCAGGTGCGACTGGACACGGTTGCTTCAGTCAGTACCTGTGCAAGATCGGAAAAGAAGCCACGGCCGAATGTCACCATTGCGGAGACGCAGACGACTCTGCGCAGCACACGCTGGAACTCTGTCCGGCGTGGGAAACGCTGCGCCACGCTCTCGTAGCAGAGATCGGACCGGATCTCTCGCCGTCCAGCATCCTGCCAAAGATGCTGGAAGGGGAGAGATATTGGCGAGCCGTTACCTTGTTTTGCGACAAAGTAATGGCTGCGAAGGAAGCCGCCGAGCGCGAAAGGGAGCGCACGCTTTCTGCTCGACGAACCTTACGTGGTCGGCGTTGTAGACGTTTGCCACGTTCCACTCCAAGGTATGGGACTCTCGTCCGTCAGGGCGCGAGAGTCGCTCCAAAGTACCCACCGGGGAGCGGAACCTCGCCGCCGCTGGCCATCTCAAACGCCGCGAGCGGGAGAAGAGGAAGAAGACTTCGAAGATAGAAGACAGGCGCAAGAAACTCGACAAATAGGTACGCGTGAGGAATGCATGCATTTGCACACAAGCGTAATAGAAAGGACTGCGCAAAGAAAAAGTAAGTGAGAAAAAAGAGAAAGAGCCGCCGAGCGCCGGCTAAACAGGATTTGAGTCAAGTCTATCCGGCACGCGCTCGACCGAGGAGTCTAAAGAATGAACTCGCGCGCGAGCTATGTGCAGAGAGTACAACGAACTCAGACACGAGGCGGGATGCTGGACGCGTTCGAAAGAGTTCCCGGCTACCCGCTACAAGTGTAGGAAGACCATCGCAGGGTTTTAGTCGGTAAGAGTCCGACATAACCGCGGATTTCCCAAAAAATCCACGGTATCCATGAGGATTTCCCTGCGTCAAAAAAAAAAAAAAGGTTAGGTTAGGTTTTGTAATTTGTTAGGTTTCTAATATGAAACAATATTCTTTTGCGTTGTCGGTGCGGAGTACTTTTATTTTTCGACTCGTTTCATTTTCTACTTTACGCTTATAACCTTTAAACGCCTGTAACACTTCGGATCGATTTCGAAGCATCCTCGTTTCTATATATCTACTACAGTCATCGATAACAAAATATCTAGCGCCTGCCAGCGATTCTGTATTCATGGGACCGCAGATGTCCGAATGTACTAACCCTAAAGTTTCTGTCGAACGATTTAACGATTGATTAAATGGTTGGACGTGAATCTTACATCTTGCGCATACGTTACAATTTATTTTTTCCATTTTAGTTTCAAAATCCATACCGCAAACTAAGTTATCATTCTTTATTCTTTTTAAATCGTGAATATTTAAATGCCCATATCTTTGATGCCATTTCAATAATTTCATATCGCACGAAGTATTCGCAAGCATTGCCCTATCGTTGCCGTCAATGCCACGGACGGATTCTTTTCAAACTTCACCACCGCATAACCGTTATCCGTAATCCTGGCACTGGATTGTTTGTCTTAGTACTTAACTTAACATCACCTGTACCAGTTGAATCTATAAAATGTTCAGCGGCTGTATACACTTTCGTTTGTTCTTCGTTTAATGTCTCGAATTTGCGTTCATTGTTACACATGTGTTTCGAAGCATCACTGTCTCAGTGGTTCTATATTGCAGGCGATCGCAGTCATCGCATCGGTTACACCGTTCGATTCCAGTCTAAAGCACTTGATTAGAAAAATTTACGCGAACCTCGCCTTATATCCCCACATGTCTTTAATTCACTTTATTGTGTTTTTCGCTGTTAACGTATCCTTTTCTTAATAACGCGTCACTTTTGTTTCCATTATCGGTTGATTTTTCATCACGATCACTTTGTCTTACTTCTTCCTCTTTCAATTTAATTTGAAGATTCTCTAACGATGGCACGTCGTCACGCGATTCTATCACTACGCTGAAATTTTCATACTCGGCTGGTAAAGACGAAAGCAACATAATTGATAAAAGTTCGTCTCGAAGCTTTATTGCTGCTAAATTCATTTACGTACCGCGTCATCGAATTCGTTCTTCTTTTCCATTCTTAGTAACTGTTTATATAATGCTGCCTTTCGTATGGGACCACGTGATTCAAAAATTTCTTTTGATGTCTTCGCCTTTTTTACGTGGTTCAATTGACCATGCGTAACACTTAGATTCATAAGAGCTAAAGCTTTCGAGTCATTGTATACTAAAACACTTTTCATCTGCACCTTCCACAATTCGTAGTTGTTCTCGTTTAATTTTTCAATATTTCCGAACGCGTTTGCACTAGCCATTTTTTTTTTTTTTTTTTTTGCACAATCAAAACTTATCAGCACAGTAATTACAGTTTGTGACCTGGGCCCATAACCTGTTAGGTTTTTAATATGAAACAATATTCACTTATATATATATTATACGTTTAATGATACACATTGCGCTGTTGCAGAGGCGGACAAAGGACTAAACTTACATGCAAGAACCTAAACTGGAAACAAAAGATGATCTGACCACGGCGACGTTACACACACATACACACACACATATACCGATCGTGCCCATCGATACGTTTACATGATCCTCTTCTCTTCAGCGGGCAATCATAAAAGATGTGGTCATACCCGCCGCAGTTGTAGCATCTTCCAGAGCCTGAATTCCGCGCTTCTCGTTGTTGGGACTCATCGTGATGCCCCTGCCGCGTAGAATACTTAGGACATATAGTGAAGGACGGTACGGTTTGTCCGTCGAAGCATAAAACCGAACCAGTATCTCTGGAACACTGATGGTGAATTACATAGGCCGAATGGGACTCTTGAAAATTCATATTGTCCATCGGGGACAATAAAAGTATTGTAATAGTTTTACACTATTGAACATCGTCCAGGTAAATGCTGTATCTCTATCCGATATAATTCGCCGTGGGTTCCCGAAAAGAATCGATTGTTTCCCGTCGTTGAAATTCTTCCCATCGCCGTGGGCCGGATGGTGCTCGCCACGTCGCCATGTTTCCACGCTGCGTTCCTATTTCCCTGCGTTGTAGTCCGGAAAGAAAATCTTTCCATAAGAGGAAGGTCGAAAGCAGAAAATATCGAGAGGGCGATCTGGTTCCCATTAGACGGACGCAACAAGGTCCAGGTTTAAAATTCGCAGCGAAGTACTTCGGACCTTATGAAATAACAACGGTGCTACGAAACGATCGTTATGTAGTCAGAAAAATCGGTGAACATGAAGGGCCTCAACAAACCTCCACAGCGGTGGATTATATTAAGCCGTGGGTGAGTGGAGATAGTACTTCCCCTTATCGAAGACCAACTAGATCTGTTGCAAGGCGCAAAAGTATAACACAGTCTATACAGTCTACAATTTAGAATATTCTCGAATATCCATTATTCAACAATGCGATTAACGTACAATTCACTCTCTCTAACCGCGTGAAAAGTATCTCAAAAAGGTACTTATTTGCGAGCGTAATCAGTGTTCCAGAGATTCACCAATGTAGT
>CAXAJV010000859.1:0-13232 GCA_963969225.1 Xylocopa violacea
ATGTACCACGGAGACGTAGAGGCCAACTCGCCATGAATGTGTTCAAATATTACCGCCGAGATGGTAGATTGGGTTAGGTTAGGTTATATTACGTTATTGATGTATATAAAGCACCCACGGAGACGGAGAATCCAACTCGCCAGGAATGTTGTCAAATATTACCGCCGAGATGTTAGGTTGGGTTATGTTAGGTTATATTACGTTATTGATGTATAAAAAGATCCCACGGAGACGTAGAGGCCAACTCGCCAGTAATGTTGTCAAATATTACCGCCGAGATGATAGGTTGTGTTATGTTAGGTTATATTTCGTTATTGATGTTTATGAAGGTCAAACGGAGACGTAGAGGCCAACTCGCCAGTAACGTTGTCAAATATTACCGCCGAGATGATAGGTTGGGTTAGGTTAGGTTATATTACGTTATTGATGTATATAAAGCTCCCACGGAGACGTAGAGGCCAACTCGCCAGGAATTTTGTCAAATATTACCGCCGAAATGATAGGTTGGATTTAGTTACGTTATATTTCGTTATTGATGCGTATGAAGTTCCCACGGAGACGTAGAGGCCAACTCGCCATGTATGTTCTTTAATATTACCGCCGAGATGTTAGGTTGGGTTAGGTTAGTTTATATTACGTTATTGATGTATATAAAGCACCCACGGAGACGGAGAATCCAACTCGCCAGGAATGTTGTCAAATATTACCGCCGAGATGTTAGGTTGGGTTAGGTTAGGTTATATTACGTTATTGATGTATATAAAGGTCCCACGGAGACGTAGAGGCCAACAAGCCAGGAATGTGTTCAAACATTACCGCGGAGATGTTAGGTTGTGTTAGGTTAGGTTATATTACGTTATAGATGTATATAAAGTTCCCACGGAGACGTAGAGGCCAACAAGCCAGGAATATGTTCAAATATTACCGCCGAGATGTTAGATTGTGTTAGGTTAGGTTATATTACGTTATTGATGTATATAAAGATCCCACGGATACGTAGAGGCCAACTCGCCAGGAATGTTGTCAAATATTACCGCCGAGATGATAGGTTGGGTTAGGTTAGGTTATATTACGTTATTGATGTATATAAATGTACCACGGAGACGTAGAGGCCAACTCGCCATGAATGTGTTCAAATATTACCGCCGAGATGATAGATTGGGTTAGGTTAGGTTATATTACGTTATTGATGTATATAAAGCACCCACGGAGACGTAGAGGCCAACTCGCCAGGAATGATGTCAAATATTACCGCCGAGATGTTAGGTTGGGTTAGGTTAGGTTATATTACGTTATTGATGTATATAAATGTACCACGGAGACGTAGAGGCCAACTCGCCATGAATGTGTTCAAATATTACCGCCGAGATGGTAGATTGGGTTAGGTTAGGTTATATTACGTTATTGATGTATATAAAGCACCCACGGAGACGGAGAATCCAACTCGCCAGGAATGTTGTCAAATATTACCGCCGAGATGTTAGGTTGGGTTAGGTTAGGTTATATAACGTTATTGATGTATATAAAGGTCCCACGGAGACGTAGAGGCCAACTCGCCAGGAATGTTGTCAAATATTACCGCCGAGATGATAGGTTGTGTTATGTTAGGTTATATTTCGTTATTGATGTTTATGAAGGTCAAACGGAGACGTAGAGGCCAACTCGCCAGTAATGTTGTCAAATATTACCGCCGAAATGATAGGTTGGGTTAGGTTAGGTTATATTACGTTATTGATGTATATAAAGCTCCCACGGAGACGTAGAGGCCAACTCGCCAGGAATTTTGTCAAATATTACCGCCGAAATGATAGGTTGGATTAAGTTACGTTATATTTCGTTATTGATGCGTATGCAGTTCCCACGGAGACGTAGAGGCCAACTCGCCATGTATGTTTTTTAGTATTACCGCCGAGATGTTAGGTTGGGTTAGGTTAGGTTATATTACGTTATTGATGTATATAAAGGTCCCACGGAGACGTAGAGGCCAACTCGCCATGAATGTGTTCAAATATTACCGCCGAGATGTTAGGTTGTGTTATGTTAGGTTATATTTCGTTATTGATGTATATAAAGGTCCCACGGAGACGTAGAGGCCAACAAGCCAGGAATGTGTTCAAATATTACCGCGGAGATGTTAGGTTGCGTTAGGTTAGGTTATATTACGTTATAGATGTATATAAAGTTCCCACGGAGACGTAGAGGCCAACTCGCCATGAATGTGTTCAAATATTACCGCCGAGATGTTAGATTGGGTTAGGTTAGGTTATATTACGTTATTGATGTATATGAAGCACCCACGGAGACGGAGAATCCAACTCGCCAGGAATGTTGTCAAATATTACCGCCGAGATGTTAGGTTGGGTTAGGTTAGGTTATATTACGTTATTGATGTATATAAAGATCCCACGGATACGTAGAGGCCAACTCGCCAGGAATGTTGTCAAATATTACCGCCGAAATGATAGGTTGGATTAAGTTACGTTATATTTCGTTATTGATGCTTATGAAGGTCCCACGGAGACGTAGAGGCCAACTCGCCAGGTATGTTTTCAAATATTACCGCGGAGATGTTAGGTTGTGTTAGGTTAGGTTATATTACGTTATAGATGTATATAAAGTTCCCACGGAGACGTAGAGGCCAACAAGCCAGGAATATGTTCAAATATTACCGCCGAGATGTTAGATTGGGTTAGGTTAGGTTATATTACGTTATTGATGTATATAAAGATCCCACGGATACGTAGAGGCCAACTCACCAGGAATGTTGTCAAATATTACGGCCGAGATGATAGGTTGGGTTAGGTTAGGTTATATTACGTTATTGATGTATAGAAATGTACCACGGAGACGTAGAGGCCAACTCGCCATGAATGTGTTCAAATATTACCGCCGAGATGTTAGATTGGGTTAGGTTAGGTTATATTACGTTATTGATGTATATAAAGCACCCACGGAGACGGAGAAGCCAACTCGCCAGGAATGTTGTCAAAAATTACCGCCGAGATGTTAGGTTGGGTTAGGTTAGGTTATATTACGTTATTGATGTATATAAAGATCCCACGGATACGTAGAGGCCAACTCGCCATGTATGTTTTTTAATATTACCGCCGAGATGTTAGGTTGGGTAAGGTTAGGTTATATTACGTTATTGATGTATATAAAGGTCCCACGGAGACGTAGAGGCCAACTCGCCAGGTATGTTTTCAAATATTAAAGCCGAGATGATAGGTTGGGTTAGGTTAGGTTATATTACATTATTGATGTATATAAATGTACCACGGAGACGTAGAGGCCAACTCGCCATGAATGTGTTCAAATATTACCGCCGAGATGTTAGATTGGGTTAGGTTAGGTTATATTACGTTATTGATGTATATAAAGCACCCACGGAAACGGAGTAGCCAACTCGCCAGTAATGTTGTCAAATATTACCGCCGAGATGATAGGTTGGGTTAGGTTAGGTTATATTACGTTATTGATGTATATAAAGCTCCCACGGAGACGTAGAGGCCAACTCGCCAGGAATGTTGTCAAATATTACCGCCGAAATGATAGGTTGGATTAAGTTACGTTATATTTCGTTATTGATGGTTATGAAGTTCCCACGGAGACGTAGAGGCCAACTCGCCATGAATGTGTTCAAATATTACCGCCGAGATGTTAGGTTGGGTTAGGTTAGGTTATATTACGTTATTGATGTATATAAAGCACCCACGGAAACGGAGAAGCCAACTCGCCAGGAATGTTGTCAAATATTACCGCCGAGATGTTAGGTTGGGTTAGGTTAGGTTATATTACGTTATTGATGTATACAAAGATCCCACGGATACGTAGAGGCCAACTCGCCAGGTATGTTTTCAAATATTACCGCCGAGATGTTAGGTTGGGTTAGGTTAGGTTATATTACGTTATTGATGTATATAAAGGTCCCACGGAGACGTAGAGGCCAACTCGCCAGGTATGTTTTCAAATATTACCGCCGAGATGTTAGGTTGGGTTATGTTAGGTTATATTACGTTATTGATGTATAAAAAGATCCCACGGAGACGTAGAGGCCAACTCGCCAGTAATGTTGTCAAATATTACCGCCGAGATGATAGGTTGTGTTATGTTAGGTTATATTTCGTTATTGATGTTTATGAAGGTCAAACGGAGACGTAGAGGCCAACTCGCCAGTAACGTTGTCAAATATTACCGCCGAGATGATAGGTTGGGTTAGGTTAGGTTATATTACGTTATTGATGTATATAAAGCTCCCACGGAGACGTAGAGGCCAACTCGCCAGGAATTTTGTCAAATATTACCGCCGAAATGATAGGTTGGATTTAGTTACGTTATATTTCGTTATTGATGCGTATGAAGTTCCCACGGAGACGTAGAGGCCAACTCGCCATGTATGTTCTTTAATATTACCGCCGAGATGTTAGGTTGGGTTAGGTTAGTTTATATTACGTTATTGATGTATATAAAGCACCCACGGAGACGGAGAATCCAACTCGCCAGGAATGTTGTCAAATATTACCGCCGAGATGTTAGGTTGGGTTAGGTTAGGTTATATTACGTTATTGATGTATATAAAGGTCCCACGGAGACGTAGAGGCCAACTCGCCATGAATGTGTTCAAATATTACCGCCGAGATGATAGATTGGGTTAGGTTAGGTTATATTACGTTATTGATGTATATAAAGCACCCACGGAGACGTAGAGGCCAACTCGCCAGGAATGATGTCAAATATTACCGCCGAGATGTTAGGTTGGGTTAGGTTAGGTTATATTACGTTATTGATGTATATAAATGTACCACGGAGACGTAGAGGCCAACTCGCCATGAATGTGTTCAAATATTACCGCCGAGATGGTAGATTGGGTTAGGTTAGGTTATATTACGTTATTGATGTATATAAAGCACCCACGGAGACGGAGAATCCAACTCGCCAGGAATGTTGTCAAATATTACCGCCGAGATGTTAGGTTGGGTTAGGTTAGGTTATATAACGTTATTGATGTATATAAAGGTCCCACGGAGACGTAGAGGCCAACTCGCCAGGAATGTTGTCAAATATTACCGCCGAGATGATAGGTTGTGTTATGTTAGGTTATATTTCGTTATTGATGTTTATGAAGGTCAAACGGAGACGTAGAGGCCAACTCGCCAGTAATGTTGTCAAATATTACCGCCGAAATGATAGGTTGGGTTAGGTTAGGTTATATTACGTTATTGATGCGTATGCAGTTCCCACGGAGACGTAGAGGCCAACTCGCCATGTATGTTTTTTAGTATTACCGCCGAGATGTTAGGTTGGGTTAGGTTAGGTTATATTACGTTATTGATGTATATAAAGGTCCCACGGAGACGTAGAGGCCAACTCGCCATGAATGTGTTCAAATATTACCGCCGAGATGTTAGGTTGTGTTAAGTTAGGTTATATTACGTTATAGATGTATATAAAGTTCCCACGGAGACGTAGAGGCCAACAAGCCAGGAATATGTTCAAATATTACCGCCGAGATGTTAGATTGGGTTAGGTTAGGTTATATTACGTTATTGATGTATATAAAGCACCCACGGAAACGGAGAAGCCAACACGCCAGTAATGTTCTCAAATATTACCGCCGAGATGATTGGTTGGGTTAGGTTAGGTTATATTTCGTTATTGATGGTTATGAAGTTCCCACGGAGACGTAGAGGCCAACTCGCCATGAATGTGTTCAAATATTACCGCCGAGATGTTAGATTGGGTTAGGTTAGGTTATATTACGTTATTGATGTATATAAAGCACCCACGGAGACGGAGAAGCCAACTCGCCAGGAATGTTGTCAAATATTACCGCCGAGATGTTAGGTTGGGTTAGGTTAGGTTATATTACGTTATTGATGTATACAAAGATCCCACGGAGACGTAGAGGCCAACAAGCCTGGAATGTGTTCAAATATTACCGCCGAGATGTTAGGTTGGGTTAGGTTAGGTTATATTACGTTATTGATGTATATAAAGCTCCCACGGAGACGTAGAGGCCAACTCGCCAGGAATTTTGTCAAATATTACCGCCGAAATGATAGGTTGGATTTAGTTACGTTATATTTCGTTATTGATGCGTATGAAGTTCCCACGGAGACGTAAAGGCCAACTCGCCATGTATGTTTTTTAATATTACCGCCGAGATGTTAGGTTGGGTTAGGTTAGGTTATATTACGTTATTGATGTATATAAAGGTCCCACGGAGACTTAGAGGCCAACTGGCCAGGTATGTTTTCAAATATTACCGCCGAGATGTTAGATTGGGTCAGGTTTAGGCTATATTACGTTATTGATGTATATAAAGATCCCACGGATACGTGGAGGCCAACTCGCCAGGAATGTTGTCAAATATTACCGCCGAGATGATAGGTTGGGTTAGGTTAGGTTATATTACGTTATTGATGTATATAAATGTACCACGGAGACGTAGAGGCCAACTCGCCATGAATGTGTTCAAATATTACCGCCGAGATGTTAGATTGGGTTAGGTTAGGTTATATTACGTTATTGATGTATATAAAGCACCCACGGAGACGGAGAATCCAACTCGCCAGGAATGTTGTCAAATATTACCGCCGAGATGTTAGGTTGGGTTAGGTTAGGTTATATTACGTTATTGATGTATATAAAGATCCCACGGAGACGTAGAGGCCAACTCGCCAGGTATGTTTTCAAATAGTACCGCCGAGATGTTAGGTTGGGTTATGTTAGGTTATATTACATTATTGATATATATCCCACGGGGACGTGGAGGCCAACAAGCCAGGAATGTGTTCACATATTACCGCAGAGATGTTAGGTTGGGTTAGGTTAGGTTATATTACGTTATAGATGTATATAAAGGTCCCACGGAGACGTAGATGCCAACAAGCCAGGAATGTGTTCAAATATTACCGCCGAGATGTTAGATTGGGTTAGGTTAGGTTATATTACGTTATTGATGTATATAAAGGTCCCACGGAGACGTAGAGGCCAACAAGCCAGGAATGTGTTCAAACATTACCGCGGAGATGTTAGGTTGTGTTAGGTTAGGTTATATTACGTTATAGATGTATATAAAGTTCCCACGGAGACGTAGAGGCCAACAAGCCAGGAATATGTTCAAATATTACCGCCGAGATTTTAGGTTGTGTTAGGTTAGGTTATATAACGTTATTGATGTATATAAAGGTTCCACGGAGACGTAGAGGCCAACTCGCCAGGTATGTTTTCAAATATTACCGCCGAGATGTTAGATTGGGTTAGGTTAGGTTATATTACATTATTGATGTATATAAATGTACCACGGAGACGTAGAGGCCAACTCGCCATGAATGTGTTCAAATATTACCGCCGAGATGTTAGATTGGGTTAGGTTAGGTTATATTACGTTATTGATGTATATAAAGCACCCACGGAGACGGAGAATCCAACTCGCCAGGAATGTTGTCAAATATTACCGCCGAGATGTTAGGTTGGGTTAGGTTAGGTTATATAACGTTATTGATGTATATAAAGGTCCCACGGAGACGTAGAGGCCAACTCGCCAGGAATGTTGTCAAATATTACCGCCGAGATGATAGGTTGTGTTATGTTAGGTTATATTTCGTTATTGATGTTTATAAAGGACAAACGGAGACGTAGAGGCCAACTCGCCAGGTATGTTTTCAAATATTAAAGCCGAGATGATAGGTTGGGTTAGGTTAGGTTATATTACATTATTGATGTATATAAATGTACCACGGAGACGTAGAGGCAAACTCGCCATGAATGTGTTCAAATATTACCGCCGAGATGTTAGATTGGCTTAGGTTAGGCCAACTCGCCAGGAATGTTGTCAAATATTACCGCCGAAATGATAGGTTGGATTAAGTTACGTTATATTTCGTTATTGATGCTTATGAAGTTCCCACGGAGACATAGAGGCCAACTCGCCATGTAAGTTTTTTAATATTACCGCCGAGATGTTAGGTTGGGTTAGGTTAGGTTATATTACGTTATTGATGTATATAAAGGTCCCACGGAGACGTAGAGGCCAACTCGCCAGGTATGTTTTCAAATATTACCGCCGAGATTTTAGATTGGGTCAGGTTAGGCTATATTACGTTATTGATGTATATAAAGATCCCACGGATACGTAGAGGCCAACTCGCCAGGAATGTTGTCAAATATTACCGCCGAAATGATAGGTTGGATTAAGTTACGTCATATTTCGTTATTGATGCTTAAGAAGGTCCCACGGAGACGTAGAGGCCAACTCGCCAGGTATGTTTTCTAATATTACCGCCGAGATGTTAGGTTGGGTTAGGTTAGGTTATACTACGTTATTGATGTATAAAAAGATCCCACGGAGACGGAGAAGCCAACTCGCCAGGAATGTTGTCAAATATTACTGCCGAGATGTTAGGTTGGGTTAGGTTAGGTTATATTACGTTATTGATGTATATAAAGGTCCCACGGAGACGTAGAGGCCAACTCGCCAGGTATGTTTTCAAATATTACCGCCGAGATGTTAGGTTGGTTTATGTTAGGTTATATTACGTTATTGATGTATAAAAAGATCCCACGGAGACGTAGAGGCCAACTAGCCATGAATGTTGTCAAATATTACCGCCGAGAGGATAGGTTGGGTTAAGTTAGGTTATATAACATTATTGATGTATATAAATGTACGACGGAGACGTAGAGGCCAACTCGCCATGAATGTGTTCAAATGTTACCGCCGAGATGTTAGATTGGGTTAGGTTAGGTTATATTACGTTATTGATGTATATGAAGCACCCACGGAGACGGAGAATCCAACTCGCCAGGAATGTTGTCAAATATTACCGCCGAGATGTTAGGTTGGGTTAGGTTAGGTTATATTACGTTATTGATGTATATAAAGATCCCACGGATACGTAGAGGCCAACTCGCCAGGAATGTTGTCAAATATTACCGCCGAAATGATAGGTTGGATTAAGTTACGTTATATTTCGTTATTGATGCTTATGAAGGTCCCACGGAGACGTAGAGGCCAACTCGCCAGGTATGTTTTCTAATATTACCGCCGAGATGTTAGGTTGGGTTAGGTTAGGTTATATTACGTTATTGATGTATAAAAAGATCCCACGGAGACGGAGAAGCCAACTCGCCAGGAATGTTGTTAAATATTACTGCCGAGATGTTAGGTTGGGTTAGGTTAGGTTATATTACGTTATTGATGTATATAAAGGTCCCACGGAGACGTAGAGGCCAACTCGCCAGGTATGTTTTCAAATATTACCGCGGAGATGTTAGGTTGTGTTAGGTTAGGTTATATTACGTTATAGATGTATATAAAGTTCCCACGGAGACGTAGAGGCCAACAAGCCAGGAATATGTTCAAATATTACCGCCGAGATGTTAGATTGGGTTAGGTTAGGTTATATTACGTTATTGATGTATATAAAGATCCCACGGATACGCAGAGGCCAACTCGCCAGGAATGTTGTCAAATATTACCGCCGAGATGATAGGTTGGGTTAGGTTAGGTTATATTGCGTTATTGATGTATAGAAATGTACCACGGATACGTAGAGGCCAACTCGCCAGGAATGTTGTCAAATATTACCGCCGAAATGATAGGTTGGATCAAGTTACGTTATATTTCGTTATTGATGCTTATGAAGGTCCCACGGAGACGTAGGGGCCAACTCGCAGGTATGTTTTCTAATATTACCGCCGAGATGTTAGGTTGGGTTAGGTTAGGTTACATTACGTTATTGATGTATAAAAAATCCCACGGAGACGGAGAAGCCAACTCGCCAGGAATGTTGTTAAATATTACTGCCGAGATGTTAGGTTGGGTTAGGTTAGGTTATATTACGTTATTGATGTATATAAAGGTCCCACGGAGACGTAGAAGCCAACTCGCCAGGTATGTTTTCAAATATTACCGCCGAGATGTTAGGTTGGGTTATGTTAGGTTATATTACATTATTGATATATATATATATATATATATATATATCCCACGGGGACGTGGAGGCCAACAAGCCAGGAATGTGTTCAAATATTACCGCCGAGATGTTAGGTTGGGTTAGGTTAGGTTATATTACGTTATAGATGTATATAAAGGTCCCACGGAGACGTAGAGGCCAACAAGCCAGGAATGTGTTCAAATATTACCGCCGAGATGTTAGATTGGGTTAGGTTAGGTTATATTACGTTATTGATGTATATAAAGGTCCCACGGAGACGTAGAGGCCAACAAGCCAGGAATGTGTTCAAATATTACCGCGGAGATGTTAGGTTGTGTTAGGTTAGGTTATATTACGTTATAGATGTATATAAAGTTCCCACGGAGACGTAGAGGCCAACAAGCCAGGAATATGTTCAAATATTACCGCCGAGATGTTACATTGGGTTAGGTTAGGTTATATTACGTTATTGATGTATATAAAAATCCCACGGATACGTAGAGGCCAACTCGCCAGGAATGTTGTCAAATATTACCGCCGAGATGATAGGTTGGGTTAGGTTAGGTTATATTACGTTATTGATGTATATAAATGTACCACGGAGACGTAGAGGCCAACTCGCCATGAATGTGTTCAAATATTACCGCCGAGATGTTAGATTGGGTTAGGTTAGGTTATATTACGTTATTGATGTATATAAAGGTCCCACGGAGACGTAGAGGCCAACAAGCCAGGAATGTGTTCAAATATTACCGCGGAGATGTTAGGTTGTGTTAGGTTAGGTTATATTACGTTATAGATGTATATAAAGTTCCCACGGAGACGTAGAGGCCAACAAGCCAGGAATATGTTCAAATATTATCGCCGAGATGTTACATTGGGTTAGGTTAGGTTATATTACGTTATTGATGTATATAAAAATCCCACGGATACGTAGAGGCCAACTCGCCAGGAATGTTGTCAAATATTACCGCCGAGATGATAGGTTGGGTTAGGTTAGGTTACATTACGTTATTGATGTATATAAATGTACCACGGAGACGTAGAGGCCAACTCGCCATGAATGTGTTCAAATATTACCGCCGAGATGTTAGATTGGGTTAGGTTAGGTTATATTACGTTATTGATGTATATGAAGCACCCACGGAGACGGAGAATCCAACTCGCCAGGAATGTTGTCAAATATTACCGCCGAGATGTTAGGTTGGGTTAGGTTAGGTTATATTACGTTATTGATGTATATAAAGATCCCACGGATACGTAGAGGCCAACTCGCCAGGAATGTTGTCAAATATTACCGCCGAAATGATAGGTTGGATTAAGTTACGTTATATTTCGTTATTGATGCTTATTAAGGTCCCACGGAGACGTAGAGGCCAACTCGCCAGGTATGTTTTCTAATATTACCGCCGAGATGTTAGGTTGGGTTAGGTTAGGTTATATTACGTTATTGATGTATAAAAAGATCCCACGGAGACGGAGAAGCCAACTCGCCAGGAATGTTGTTAAATATTACTGCCGAGATGTTAGGTTGGGTTAGGTTAGGTTATATTACGTTATTGATGTATATAAAGGTCCCACGGAGACGTAGAGGCCAACTCGCCAGGTATGTTTTCAAATATTACCGCGGAGATGTTAGGTTGTGTTAGGTTAGGTTATATTACGTTATAGATGTATATAAAGTTCCCACGGAGACGTAGAGGCCAACAAGCCAGGAATATGTTCAAATATTACCGCCGAGATGTTAGATTGGGTTAGGTTAGGTTATATTACGTTATTGATGTATATAAAGATCCCACGGATACGTAGAGGCCAACTCGCCAGGAATGTTGTCAAATATTACCGCCGAGATGATAGGTTGGGTTAGGTTAGGTTATATTACGTTATTGATGTATATAAATGTACCACGGAGACGTAGAGGCCAACTCGCCATGAATGTGTTCAAATATTACCGCCGAGATGTTAGATTGGGTTAGGTTAGGTTATATTACGTTATTGATGTATATAAAGCACCCACGGAGACGTAGAGGCCAACTCGCCAGGAATGTGTTCAAATATTACCGCCGAGATGTTAGATTGGGTTAGGTTAGGTTATATTACGTTATTGATGTATATAAAGCACCCACGGCGGCGGAGAATCCAACTCGCCAGGAATGTTGTCAAATATTACCGCCGAGACGTTAGGTTGGGTTAGGTTAGGTTATATTACGTTATTGATGTACATAAAGATCCCACGGACACGTAGAGGCCAACTCACCAGGAATGTTGTCAAATATTACCGCCGAAATGATAGGTTGGATTAAGTTACGTTATATTTCGTTATTGATGCTTATGAAGGTCCCACGGAGACGTAGGGGCCAACTCGCCAGGTATGTTTTCTAATATTACCGCCGAGATGTTAGGTTGGGTTAGGTTAGGTTACATTACGTTATTGATGTATAAAAAGATCCCACGGAGACGGAGAAGCCAACTCGCCAGGAATGTTGTTAAATACTACTGCCGAGATGTTAGGTTGGGTTAGGTTAGGTTATATTACGTTATTGATGTATATAAAGGTCCCACGGAGACGTAGAGGCCAACTCGCCAGGTATGTTTTCAAATATTACCGCGGAGATGTTAGGTTGTGTTAGGTTAGGTTATATTACGTTATAGATGTATATAAAGTTCCCACGGAGACGTAGAGGCCAACAAGCCAGGAATATGTTCAAATATTACCGCCGAGATGTTAGATTGGGTTAGGTTAGGTTATATTACGTTATAGATGTATATAAAGTTCGCCCGGAGACATAGAGGCCAACAAGCCAGGAATGTGTTGAAGTATTACCGCCGACATGTTAGATTGGGTTAGGTTAGCTTATATTACGTTATTGATGTATATAAAGATCCCACGGAGACGTAGAGGCCAACAAGCCAGGAATGTCTTCAAATATTACCGCCGAGATGTTAGGTTGGGTTAGGTTAGGTTATATTACGTTATTGATGTATATAAAGCACCCACGGAGACGTAGAGGCCAACTCGCCAGGAATGTGTTCAAATATTACCGCCGAGATGTTAGATTGGGTTAGGTTAGGTTATATTACGTTATTGATGTATATAAAGCACCCACGGCGGCGGAGAATCCAACTCGCCAGGAATGTTGTCAAATATTACCGCCGAGATGTTAGGTTGGGTTAGGTTAGGTTATATTACGTTATTGATGTATATAAAGGTCCCACGGAGACGTAGAAGCCAACTCGCCAGGTATGTTTTCAAATATTACCGCCGAGATGTTAGGTTGGGTTATGTTAGGT
>CAXAJV010000860.1:0-5000 GCA_963969225.1 Xylocopa violacea
CCCAGCGGCGGAACCGCGGGATTCAGTGCTGGGCTCATTCCTGTTCGCTCGCAGCTACTAAGGAAATCCTGGTTAGTTTCTTTTCCTCCGCTTAGTAATATGCTTAAATTCAGCGGGTAATCTCACCTAATCTGAGGTCGTCTCTACGTGAAACACGAAATTCGTTCGTGCCGTGAAGCCGCTTTTTTTTTTGCACTGCGAGACACGTTAAGGAACCCGCGTCTATTTGGTCAGAGAGAAGGTATTATAAATCCCGTTTTCTTTCGGGAAAACGGGAAAAAAAAAAAATTCGACAACATACAAGAGAGATGATTACGGAGCTTCGACGCACGGGGACGGCAGACGACGAAAAGAACTTTCGTCGTCTCCGACGCAGCGATCCTTTCATTTACCGCTCGATTACCACAAAACTCCGCCGTTCTTCTCGGCGAAGCGTTTTGCGCACCGCGCCAATGTCATTCGTGTCGGTTCTCGGATTCGTAATGCATACGAGACCCTCGCTGGACAACCAAGTTGCCGGCGATTTTTAACATCCGTCCTCTCTTATCGTAGCTATGAACGATTATAAATAATTCCAGCGGTTCCACCTTCCGCGCGTAACACGCAGAGATCGAAACGGAGCGGCTCCTTTTCCCCGATTTATCACCCTGATCCGTCGGAACGACGGATAGGCCGAGTTGGAGCGCGCCCACGCGAATCTCTCTGCTGCGTGGAACGGGAAATAAAAAAAAAAAGGAACGCACGCGTGGAATTACATAACCAAGCTGCGCTTTCCGGGGACTGGATGACCGGCTTTTTGATCGCGCGGTCCCGTCTCGACAACGAAGACATGGGGTGACCAACAACTTGTGGCACCGAGCAGCACCTCGTCGAAGTATAACTTCGAGCCTCGCCAATGGGGTGGGCACAATCTCTTCCCGTATCTACTTCTCTAAACGACTCTCCTCGTTGCGCGTGGCGTTACCGATTCGAGTTCTGTGCTTCGGAATCTGCGGACGCGCGTCACAGGCCAGAAACGTTACAATCGACCATATATATATATATACCAAATGTTCCGATCGACACCGGGCTGACAGACAGAGGCAGCACACCGAGGACGCACGGTAAATTCGAGTCTCGACGAACGTGGCTGGGGTCAGATTCGAACATCCCAAGATCATCAGCGTTCGAAGAGGAAATGCGTCCCCGTGCGCGCGTTTGTCTGTGGTCCCCGACAATCGACGGCATATGGAAATAAAATTCGAGATCGACTTCGGCAACGACGGCCTATATACATTGTATGTATTCGAGTGACGGTCCGCTCAATTTCTTCCTTACACAAAACATGGTATACGCGCACAACGCGCGGAGAGAGCAGAGAGAGAACGGGTTATTCTGATGATTGAACGCAACAACACCCTGGGGCTGTGCGAACTTCGAACGATCGGATGCGCATCATCGTCCCTCACGTTACGACGATGTCGCTCGCTCTCTCTTTCTTGCATATTCTCTTCTCTCTCTCGACCGAGTTCCCAACAATTCGATTCTCTCAGTCTTGCGGCAAAAGAAAAATTCATTTTAAACGACGTCGAGCGCGCGGCATATCAATCGTGCGTTAAAGAGACGCGCGAAGAGTGGTCATGGTGTGTGGCGGGTGTGCGAATTTGGAATACGGAACAAAATCGGCAGTCGAAACACGAAGCGGTTCCCCGTGGGCGGTCGTCCGGTTAAACGAACGACTCACGACGCCACGAAGAACTCGCGCGAGTCCGTGATCGACACCGTCGATTTCCGTGAACCCGTTTAACGCACGCCGCACGCGCGCACACGTTACACCAGTCGCATATAGTCTCGGGGCACGGCCACAGACGACTCGGACGAACGTCCAACGATCGCTCGTACGTCGCGTATCGCTCCTCTTTTTCCCTTTCGGTGCGCCCGAACTCAGAAACGTTCGTAAATGGAATTCGAATGAACGACGGCGGGCAGATTCGAGCACCGGAGAGAAAAGATTCGACGAAACGCAACGCAAGCAGTATTCTGGTTACGTGAACGACCCTCAGCTAGGCGTGGTCCAGGAATTGTATCCGTGGACCGCAATGTGCGTTCGAAATGTCGATGTTCATGTGTCCTGCAGTTCACACGTTGACGCGCAATTAGCTGCGTTCTTCATCGACCCACGAGCCAAGTGATCCACCGTTCAGGGTAATCGTATATGTATATTTTTTATTAATTGTTAAGTCTCTTCGTACTAAGTTTCGAACAAGTCGAGACCCAAACGTCTCCGGCGAAGGAGACGCGGGCGTCGCCCGAATTCTCGGCGACACGATACCGTCCTACGGATGAAACGGACACGCCTGTTTCAGGGTGTTTAGGATACATCCTTTCGGATTCACGCCAGTGTGCCACGCGTCCAGGTAGATAAAATTTTTCGAAAATTCGTTAGGACTCTTCTTCGCGCGTATCGCGCAGACCCTCGAGGCGGTCCCCCCTTCCTCCCGACAACACGAAGCGAGCTTGTAAAATTCGATCTCGCAACGGCGGGTTTATTAAGGGACTCTCGACAACGAGGAAGAATACGCAAACGCGAATATATCGTCGTCCCCTCTGAACGAATGGCACGTGGAAGTGAATACAAAAAAAAAAAAAAAGAAAGATATCCAACACCCAGCGGCGTATTGCTTTCGAGAAGTTGACGACGTTCGTACAGGTAAGTCGTAAAATATCGATGGGACTCGCCGTGAAACCTCGAAGCGGTCTATAATTTTACCCACCCGACAACACGAAGCGAGCATAAAAAATTATTCGATCTCGCAACGGCGGGTGTGTTTCCAGACTCGCGACAACGAGGCTTCGCTCGGCGAAGCGGTCCCCTCTGAACGAACGACACGATCAAAACCCGAACACAGGTGCGTGGTACAAGTTCCTCAAATTCCACGATCCACTGCACGATCTGTGCTTCAGAGCTCAGGTGATAAAAAAAAAAAAAAATTCGTTGGGACTCGGCCGCCAAAGCCTCGAGCGGTCTACCGTTTTTCCCCGGCAACACGAAGCGAGTATAAATTATTCGATCTCGCAACGGCCGGGTTCTCAGACTCTCGACAACGAGGCTATGGCAAAAAGAAAGTCCCCTCTGAGCTTGCAGCACAATTGTGAAACGGGAAAACGAACAAGTACCAGCGGCGTATTGCTTTCACGCAGAGACGCAAAATAATGGTACACACTCGACCTGTCGAATATGCAAAGTCGACGACATAACTTACCGTTCGGGTAAGAAAAATTCGTTAGGACTCGTCGGTTAACAACACCAACACCTCGAGCGCGGTCTGTATAATTTTATTTACCCGACAACACGAAGCGAGCATAATAAATGAGATTCGATCTCGCAACGGCGGGTTCATTATACAGACCCTAATCGCCAACGAGGCTTGGCCCGACGAATCGTCCCCTCCGAACGGAACGGTACGATCGACATTAACACAACCAGGGTACGCGGCGCGACACCACGCTCTTAACGAATTCGAAGTCGACGACGATCGTCGTTCGGGTAAAGATTCGTTGGGACTCGCCGTCGTACACAGCCTCGAGGCGGTCTGTTTCACCCGACAACGCGAAGCGAGCATAATATTGTTCGATCTCGCAACGGCACGGGTTTTCACAGACTCTCGACAACGAGGCTTGGCGGCGACGAATCGTCCCCTCCGAACGGAACGGTACGATCGACTAAAACAGGATACGCGCGACACACGCTCTTAAAGGAATTCGAAGTCGACGACGGCGCGTCCGTTCGGGTGAAGATTCGTTGGGACTCGCCGCACGCGCAGCCTCTGAGCGGTCCAATTTAACCTGCGACACGAAGCGAGCATAAAATGGTTCGATCTCGCAACGGCAACGGGTTTTCATAGACTCTATGAGAGCGAGGCTTGGCGGCGACGAATCGTCCCCTCCGAACGGAACGGTACGATCGACTAAAACAGGATACGCGCGACACACGCTCTTAAAAGAAATCGAAGTCGACGACGGCGCGTCCGTTCGGGTGAATGATTCGTTGGGACTCGCCGCACGCGCAGCCTCTGAGCGGTCCAATTTAACCTGCGACACGAAGCGAGCATAAAATTGTTCGATCTCGCAACGGCAACGGGTTTTCAGACACTCAACAACGAGGCTTGGCGGCGACGAATCGTCCCCTCCGAACGAAACGGTACGGTACGATCGACTGGTATAAAAGAGCGGGCGACACACGATCCTGCGAATTCGAGATCGACGACGGTACACGTTCATCGTTCGGGTGAAGATTCGTTGGGACTCGCCGCGCGCGCAGCCTCGAAGCGGTCCAATTTAACCTGCGACACGAAGCGAGCATAAAATTGTTCGATCTCGCAACGGCACGGGTTTTCACAGACTCTCGACAACGAGGCTTGGCGGCGACGAATCGTCCCCTCCGAACGAAACGGTACGGTACGATCGACTGGTATAAAAGAGCGGGCGACACACGATCCTGCGAATTCGAGGTCGACGACGGTACAACACGTTCATCGTTCGGGTGAAGATTCGTTGGGACTCGCCGCGCGCGCAGCCTCGAAGCGGTCCAATTTAACCTGCGACACGAAGCGAGCATAAAATTGTTCGATCTCGCAACGGCACGGGTTTTCACAGACTCTCGACAACGAGGCTTGGCGGCGACGAATCGTCCCCTCCGAACGAAACGGTACGGTACGATCGACTGGTATAAAAGAGCGGGCGACGCGATCCTACGAATTCGAGGTCGACGACGGTACACACGTTCGTCGTTCGGGTAAAGATTCGTTGGGACTCGCCGTCGTACACAGCCTCGAGGCGGTCCGTTTCACCCGACAACACGAAGCGAGCATAAAGTTGTTCGAGCTCGCAACGGCACGGGTTTTCACAGACTCTCGACAACGAGGCTTGGCGGCGACGAATCGTCCCCTCCGAACGAAACGGTACGGTACGATCGACCTGATCGTAGAGAGCGGTCGCGGTGGCACGACCCTGCGAGAATT
>CAXAJV010000860.1:20000-25828 GCA_963969225.1 Xylocopa violacea
ACCCACGAGCCAAGTGATCCACCGTTCAGGGTAATCGTATATGTATATTTTTTATTAATTGTTAAGTCTCTTCGTACTAAGTTTCGAACAAGTCGAGACCCAAACGTCTCCGGCGAAGGAGACGCGGGCGTCGCCCGAATTCTCGGCGACACGATACCGTCCTACGGATGAAACGGACACGCCTGTTTCAGGGTGTTTAGGATACATCCTTTCGGATTCACGCCAGTGTGCCACGCGTCCAGGTAGATAAAATTTTTCGAAAATTCGTTAGGACTCTTCTTCGCGCGTATCGCGCAGACCCTCGAGGCGGTCCCCCCTTCCTCCCGACAACACGAAGCGAGCTTGTAAAATTCGATCTCGCAACGGCGGGTTTATTAAGGGACTCTCGACAACGAGGAAGAATACGCAAACGCGAATATATCGTCGTCCCCTCTGAACGAATGGCACGTGGAAGTGAATACAAAAAAAAAAAAAAAGAAAGATATCCAACACCCAGCGGCGTATTGCTTTCGAGAAGTTGACGACGTTCGTACAGGTAAGTCGTAAAATATCGATGGGACTCGCCGTGAAACCTCGAAGCGGTCTATAATTTTACCCACCCGACAACACGAAGCGAGCATAAAAAATTATTCGATCTCGCAACGGCGGGTGTGTTTCCAGACTCGCGACAACGAGGCTTCGCTCGGCGAAGCGGTCCCCTCTGAACGAACGACACGATCAAAACCCGAACACAGGTGCGTGGTACAAGTTCCTCAAATTCCACGATCCACTGCACGATCTGTGCTTCAGAGCTCAGGTGATAAAAAAAAAAAAAAATTCGTTGGGACTCGGCCGCCAAAGCCTCGAGCGGTCTACCGTTTTTCCCCGGCAACACGAAGCGAGTATAAATTATTCGATCTCGCAACGGCCGGGTTCTCAGACTCTCGACAACGAGGCTATGGCAAAAAGAAAGTCCCCTCTGAGCTTGCAGCACAATTGTGAAACGGGAAAACGAACAAGTACCAGCGGCGTATTGCTTTCACGCAGAGACGCAAAATAATGGTACACACTCGACCTGTCGAATATGCAAAGTCGACGACATAACTTACCGTTCGGGTAAGAAAAATTCGTTAGGACTCGTCGGTTAACAACACCAACACCTCGAGCGCGGTCTGTATAATTTTATTTACCCGACAACACGAAGCGAGCATAATAAATGAGATTCGATCTCGCAACGGCGGGTTCATTATACAGACCCTAATCGCCAACGAGGCTTGGCCCGACGAATCGTCCCCTCCGAACGGAACGGTACGATCGACATTAACACAACCAGGGTACGCGGCGCGACACCACGCTCTTAACGAATTCGAAGTCGACGACGATCGTCGTTCGGGTAAAGATTCGTTGGGACTCGCCGTCGTACACAGCCTCGAGGCGGTCTGTTTCACCCGACAACGCGAAGCGAGCATAATATTGTTCGATCTCGCAACGGCACGGGTTTTCACAGACTCTCGACAACGAGGCTTGGCGGCGACGAATCGTCCCCTCCGAACGGAACGGTACGATCGACTAAAACAGGATACGCGCGACACACGCTCTTAAAGGAATTCGAAGTCGACGACGGCGCGTCCGTTCGGGTGAAGATTCGTTGGGACTCGCCGCACGCGCAGCCTCTGAGCGGTCCAATTTAACCTGCGACACGAAGCGAGCATAAAATGGTTCGATCTCGCAACGGCAACGGGTTTTCATAGACTCTATGAGAGCGAGGCTTGGCGGCGACGAATCGTCCCCTCCGAACGGAACGGTACGATCGACTAAAACAGGATACGCGCGACACACGCTCTTAAAAGAAATCGAAGTCGACGACGGCGCGTCCGTTCGGGTGAATGATTCGTTGGGACTCGCCGCACGCGCAGCCTCTGAGCGGTCCAATTTAACCTGCGACACGAAGCGAGCATAAAATTGTTCGATCTCGCAACGGCAACGGGTTTTCAGACACTCAACAACGAGGCTTGGCGGCGACGAATCGTCCCCTCCGAACGAAACGGTACGGTACGATCGACTGGTATAAAAGAGCGGGCGACACACGATCCTGCGAATTCGAGATCGACGACGGTACACGTTCATCGTTCGGGTGAAGATTCGTTGGGACTCGCCGCGCGCGCAGCCTCGAAGCGGTCCAATTTAACCTGCGACACGAAGCGAGCATAAAATTGTTCGATCTCGCAACGGCACGGGTTTTCACAGACTCTCGACAACGAGGCTTGGCGGCGACGAATCGTCCCCTCCGAACGAAACGGTACGGTACGATCGACTGGTATAAAAGAGCGGGCGACACACGATCCTGCGAATTCGAGGTCGACGACGGTACAACACGTTCATCGTTCGGGTGAAGATTCGTTGGGACTCGCCGCGCGCGCAGCCTCGAAGCGGTCCAATTTAACCTGCGACACGAAGCGAGCATAAAATTGTTCGATCTCGCAACGGCACGGGTTTTCACAGACTCTCGACAACGAGGCTTGGCGGCGACGAATCGTCCCCTCCGAACGAAACGGTACGGTACGATCGACTGGTATAAAAGAGCGGGCGACGCGATCCTACGAATTCGAGGTCGACGACGGTACACACGTTCGTCGTTCGGGTAAAGATTCGTTGGGACTCGCCGTCGTACACAGCCTCGAGGCGGTCCGTTTCACCCGACAACACGAAGCGAGCATAAAGTTGTTCGAGCTCGCAACGGCACGGGTTTTCACAGACTCTCGACAACGAGGCTTGGCGGCGACGAATCGTCCCCTCCGAACGAAACGGTACGGTACGATCGACCTGATCGTAGAGAGCGGTCGCGGTGGCACGACCCTGCGAGAATTCGAGGTCGACGACGATCGTTGTTCGTCGTTCGGGTAAAGATTCGTTGGGACTCGTCGCCGTACACCCTCGAGGCGGTCTGTTTAGCCCGGCAACGCGAAGCGAGCATAAAATTGTTCGATCTCGCAACGGCAGGGGTTTACCCAGACTCTCGACAACGGGGCTTGGCGGCGACGAATCGTCCCCTCCGAACGGAACGGTACGACGATCGACTGTTTTTACAGGAGGCGCGCGCGCGCGCGCGCTCGTCTCGATCCTTCAAATTCGTGGTCGACGACGTTCTCTCGTTCAGGGAAATGATTCGATGGGACTTCGTCGTCGTACAGGCCTCGAAGCGGTCTGCATTTACCCGACAACACGAAGCGAGCATAAAATTGTTCGATCTCGCAACGGCGGGTTTTTTTCTCAGACTCTCGACAACGAGGCTCGACGCGACGAATCCGTCCCCTCTGAACGGAAAAAAAAAAAAACGATCGTCTAAAGGAACGATAGAACGCGCGGTGCGGTCCTTTTTCCCCTTGTGTACGCTCTGCGTTTGTTTCATCCATTCGGACTCGCACAATTTTACCTTGGAACGAATAGCTCCGCGGTTACGCACAGATTCGAGGACAGCGGTCTCGGTCTCTCTGACACGAGGTGAGTTACATACTTCGAGCAGTGGATGTAATATGATTGCATGCCGTCAATATCGGCGTTTCATGCAACGTTCGTGGTTTTTTGTTGTGTGTTATTTCGAATCAGTGGATGCGGCCGCGGGTCACGAAGACCACGCGCGAGCTCATTATTTATTTTTTTAATTTCGTCATTTCAATTTTTTCGGTGCCGTTGACAAGCCATCGGGCAACCTTTAAAAAAATTTCACACAGCAAATCAGTGGATGCGGCCGCGGGTCACGAAGACCACGCGCGAGCACTTTATTTTTTTTTTTCTTTTGTCTGTGTGCGTTTTGTAACGCATGCAGTATGTAACTCCTCGTCCCGAAATCGAGAGAGAACTGGACACGCAGTTCGTCCTCTGGGTTACGCGCTCGAGCCCGGAGGCTCGCTTCTTCCCTCCCTTCGATCGGCTGCCATGCCGACACGGAAACGCGGAACGGGAGGTCTGGCCTCCGCACGTAATCCGACGTGTTCCGGGCATTATATGCGATCGAAGTTTGGGTTTTGGTATTTGTTTGATCCTTCCCTCCAAGGGAATTTTTATTTCAATACGACTTTTTTCGTTAATGATCCTTCCGCAGGTTCACCTACGGAAACCTTGTTACGACTTTTACTTCCTCTAAATAATCAAGTTTGGTCATCTTCCCGATAACATCGGCAATGCCGAGGCATTGGCCGCGCACCAGTCCGAAGACCTCACTAAATAATTCAATCGGTAGTAGCGACGGGCGGTGTGTACAAAGGGCAGGGACGTAATCAACGCGAGCTTATGACTCGCGCTTACTGGGAATTCCTCGTTCATGGGGAATAATTGCAAGCCCCAATCCCTAGCACGAAGGAGGTTCAACGGGTTACCCGGGCCTTTCGGTCAGGGAAAACACGCTGATTCCTTCAGTGTAGCGCGCGTGCGGCCCAGAACATCTAAGGGCATCACAGACCTGTTATTGCTCAATCTCGTGCGGCTAAAAGCCGCCTGTCCCTCTAAGAAGATTTGTTTGTACGTTGGTAGTAAAAACCCACCGACCGAAGCCGGGGGCCTTCGAGATACCATAATTTACGTCTATTTAACAGGCTAGAGTCTCGTTCGTTATCGGAATTAACCAGACAAATCGCTCCACCAACTAAGAACGGCCATGCACCACCACCCACCGAATCAAGAAAGAGCTCTCAATCTGTCAATCCTTCCGGTGTCTGGGCCTGGTGAGGTTTCCCGTGTTGAGTCAAATTAAGCCGCAGGCTCCACTCCTGGTGGTGCCCTTCCGTCAATTCCTTTAAGTTTCAGCTTTGCAACCATACTTCCCCCGGAACCCAAAAACTTTGGTTTCCCGGAAGCTGCCCGCCGAGTCATCGGAGGAACATCGGCGGATCGCTGGTTGGCATCGTTTATGGTTAGAACTAGGGCGGTATCTGATCGCCTTCGAACCTCTAACTTTCGTTCTTGATTAATGAAAACATTTTTGGCAAATGCTTTCGCTTTAGTCCGTCTTGCGACGATCCAAGAATTTCACCTCTAACGTCGCAATACGAATGCCCCCATCTGTCCCTATTAATCATTACCTCGGGGTTCCGGAAACCAACAAAATAGAACCGAGGTCCTATTCCATTATTCCATGCACATAGTATTCAGGCGAAAATAGCCTGCTTTAAGCACTCTAATTTATTCAAAGTAAACGTACCGGCCCACCTCGACACTCAGTGAAGAGCACCGCGATGGGATGTCTGTTGGACCGCCCCGTGAGGAGCTAAGCCCACCGGTAGGACGTATCACATAATGCCAGTTAGACACCGCGAGCGGTGAACCGACACTGTGACACACAGATTCAACTACGAGCTTTTTAACCGCAACAACTTTAATATACGCTATTGGAGCTGGAATTACCGCGGCTGCTGGCACCAGACTTGCCCTCCAATTGATCCTCGTTAAAGGATTTAAAGTGTACTCATTCCGATTACGGGGCCTCGGATGAGTCCCGTATCGTTATTTTTCGTCACTACCTCCCCGTGCCGGGAGTGGGTAATTTGCGCGCCTGCTGCCTTCCTTGGATGTGGTAGCTGTTTCTCAGGCTCCCTCTCCGGAATCGAACCCTGATTCCCCGTTACCCGTTACAACCATGGTAGGCGCGGAACCTACCATCGACAGTTGATAAGGCAGACATTTGAAAGATTCGTCGCCGGTACTAAATGACCGTGCGATCAGCTGTGGGTTATTCAGAGTCACCAAAGCAAACGATGGACGCACGGGCGAACCGCACGCCACCGATTGGTTTTGATCTAATAAAAGCATTCCTCCCATCTCTGGTCGGAATTCTGATTTGCATGTATTAGCTC
>CAXAJV010000861.1:0-11289 GCA_963969225.1 Xylocopa violacea
GTATTTCACAACATTCCTGGCGGGTCGGCCCCTACTTCTCGGCGGGCACATTATATACGTCTATATCGTAATATAAACTAACCTAACCCATCTAGAGCCTGGCTGGTAATGTTTTACAAAATCCCGGTCGTGTCGGCCCGTACTTTTCCGTGGGGACATTATATACGTCTATAACTTTATATATCCTAACCTAAGGGAACCTAACATCTCGGATGTAGTATTTTCCAACATTCCTGGCGGGTCGGCCCCAACTTCTCGGTGGGCACATTATACACGTCTATATCGTAATATAACCTAACCTAACCTATCTAGACCCTCGCCGGTAATGTTTTACAAAATCCCGGTCGTGTCGGCCCGTACTTCTCGGTGGGGAAATTATATACGTCTATAACGTTATATATCCTAACCTAAGGGAACCCAACATCTCGGATGTAGTATTTTCCAACATTCCTGGCGGGTCGGCTCCTACTTCTCGGCGGGCACATTATATACGTCTATATCGTAATATAACCTAACATAACCCATCTAGCCCCTCGCTGGTAATGTTTTACAGAATCCCGGCCGTGTCGCCCCGTACGTCTCCGTGCGGGCATTATGTACGTCTATAACTTTATATATCCTAACCTAAGGGAACCTAACATCTCGGATGTAGTATTTTCCAACATTCCTGGCGGTTCGGCCCCTACTTCTCGGCGGGCACATTATATACGTCTATATCGTAATATAAACTAACCTAACCCATCTAGAGCCTGGCTGGTAATGTTATACAAAATCCCGGTCGTGTCGGCCCGTACTTTTCCGTGGGGTCGTTTATATACGTCTATAACTTTATATATCCTAACCTAAGGGAACATAACAACTCGGATGTAGTATTTTCCGACATTCCTGGCGGGTCGGCTCCTACTTCTCGGCGGGCACATTATATACGTCTATATCGTAATATAACCTAACCTAACCCATCTAGACCCTGGCTGGTAATGTTTTACAAAATCCCGGTCGTGTCGTCCCGTACTTCCCGGTGGGGACATAGTATACGTCTGTAACGTTATATATCCTAACCTAAGGGAATCTAACATCGCGGATGTAGTATTTCACAACATTCCTGGCGGGTCGGCTCCTACTTCTCGGCGGGCACATTATATACGTCTATATCGTAATATAACCTAACCTAACCCATGTAGACCTTCGCTGCTAATGTTTTACAAAATCCCGGTCGTGTCGGCCCGTACTTTTCCGTGGGGTCGTTTATATACGTCTATAACTTTATATATCCTAACCTAAGGGAACCTAACAACTCGGATGTAGTATTTTCCAACAATCCTGGCGGGTCGGCCCCTACTTCTCGGTGGGCACATTATGTACGTCTATATCGTAATATAACCTAACCTAACCCATCTAGACCCTCGCTGGTAATGTTTTACAAAATCCCGGTCGTGTCAGCCCGTACGCCTCGGTGCGGGCATTATACAAGTCTATAACTTTATATATCCTAACCTAAGGGAACCTAACATCTCGGATGTAGTATTTTCCAACATTCCTGGCGGGTCGGCCTCACTACTCTGTGGGAACATTATATACGTCTATAACGTAATATAACCTAACCTAACCCATCTAGCCCCTCGCTGGTAATGTTCTACAGAATCCCGGCCGTGTCGCCCCGTACGTCTCCGTGCGGGCATTATGTACGTCTATAACTTTATATATCCTAACCTAAGGGAACCTAACATCTCGGATGTAGTATTTTCCAACATTCCTGGCGGGTCGGCCCCTACTTCTCGGTGGGCATATTATATACGACTATATCGTAATACAACCTAACCTAACCCATGTAGACCTTCGCTGGTAATGTTTTACAAAATCCCGGTCGTGTCGGCCCGTACTTCTCGGTGCGGACATTATATACGTCTATAACGTTATATATCCTAACCTAAGGGACCCTAACATCGCGGATGTAGTATTTCACAGCATTCCTGGCGGGTCGGCGCCACTTCTCGGTGGGAACATTATATACGTCTATAACGTAATATAACCTAACCTAACCCATCTAGACCCTGGCTGGCAATGTTTTACAAAATCCCGGTCGTGTCGGCCCGTACTTCTCGGTGGGGAAATTATATACGTCTATAACGTTATATATCCTAACCTAAGGGAACCTAACATCTCGGATGTAGTATTTTCCAACATTCCTGGCGGGTCGGCTCCTACTTCTCGGCGGGCACATTATATACGTCTATATCGTAATATAACCTAACCTAACCCATCTAGAACCTGGCTGGTAATGTTTTACAAAATCCCGGTCGTGTCGTCCCGTACGTCTCGGTAGGGACATTATATGCATCTGTAACGTTATATACCCTAATCTAAGGCAACCTAACATCTCGGATGTAGTATTTTCCAACATTCCTGGCGGGTCGGCCTCACTTCTCGGTGGGAACATTATATACGTCTATAACGTAATATAACCTAACTTAACCCATCTAGCCCCTAGCTGGGAATGTTTTACAAAATCCCAGTCGTGTCGGCCGGTACATTTCCGTGGGGACATTATGTACGTCTATAACTTTATATATCCTAACCTAAGGGAACCTAACATCTCGGATGTAGTATTTTCCAACATTCCTGGCGGGTCGGCCCCTACTTCTCGGTGGGCACATTATGTACGTCTATATCGTAATATAACCTAACCTAACCCATCTAGACCCTCGCTGGTAATGTTTTACAAAATCCCGGTCGTGTCAGCCCGTACGTCTCGGTGCGGGCATTATACACGTCTATAACGATATATATCCTAACCTAAGGGAACCTAACCTCGCGGATGTAGTATTTCACAGCATTCCTGGCGGGTCGGCCCCTACTTCTCGGTGGGCATATTATATACGTCTATATCGTAATATAACCTAACCTAACCCATCTAGACCCTGGCTGGTAATGTTTTACAAAATCCCGGTCGTGTCGTCCCGTACTTCCCGGTGGGGACATTGTATACGTCTGTAACGTTATATATTCTAACCTAAGGGAATCTAACATCGCGGATGTAGTATTTCACAACATTCCTGGCGGGTCGGCGCCAATTCTAGGTGGGAACATTATATATGTCTACAACGTAATATAACCTAACCTAACCCATCTAGCCCCTAGCTGGGAATGTTTTACAAAATCCCGGTCGTGTCGGCCGGTACATTTCCGTGGGGACATTATGTACGTCTATAACTTTATATATCCTAACCTAAGGGAACCTAACATCTCGGATGTAGTATTTTCCAACATTCCTGGCGGGTCGGCCCCTACTTCTCGGCGGGCACATTATATACGTCTATATCGTAATATAAACTAACCTAGCCCATCTAGAGCCTGGCTGGTAATGTTATACAAAATCCCGGTCGTGTCGGCCCGTACTTTTCCGTGGGGACATTATATACGTCTATAACTTTATATATCCTAACCTAAGGGAACCTAACATCTCGGATGTAGTATTTTCCAACATTCCTGGCGGGTCGGCCCCAACTTCTCGGTGGGCACATTATACACGTCTATATCGTAATATAACCTAACCTAACCTATCTAGACCCTCGCCGGTAATGTTTTACAAAATCCCGGTCGTGTCGGCCCGTACTTCTCGGTGGGGACATTATATAGGTCTATAACGTTATGTATCCTAACCTAAGGGAACCTAACATCGCGGATGTAGTATTTCACAAGATTCCTGGCGGGTCGGCGCCAATTCACGGTTGGAACATTATATACGTCTATATCGTAATATAACCTAACCTAACCCATCTAGACCCTGGCTGGTAATGTTTTACAAAATCCCGGTCGTGTCGTCCCGTTCTTCTCGGTGGGGAAATTATATACGTCTATAACGTTATATATCCTAACCTAAGGGAACCTAACATCTCGGATGTAGTATTTTCCAACATTCCCGGCGGGTCGGCCCCACTTCTCAGTGGGAACATTATATACGTCTATAACGTAATATAACCTAACATAACCCATCTAGCCCCTCGCTGGTAATGTTTTACAGAATCCCGTCCGTGTTGCCCCGTACGTCTCCGTGCGGGCATTATGTACGTCTATAACTTTATATATCCTAACCTAAGGGAACCTAACATCTCGGATGTAGTATTTTCCAACATTCCTGGCGGGTCGGCCCCTACTTCCCGGTGGGCATATTATATACGTCTATATCGTAATATAACCTAACCTAACCCATGTGACCCTCAGTGGTAATGTTTTACAAAATCCCGGTCGTGTCGGCCCGTACTTCCCGGTGGGGACATTGTATACGTCTATAACGTTATATATCCTAACCTAAGGGAATCTAACATCGCGGATGTAGTATTTCACAACATTCCTGGCGGGTCGGCGCCAATTCTCGGTGGGAACATTACATACGTCTACAACGTAATATAACCTAACCTAACCCATCTAGCCCCTAGCTGGGAATGTTTTACAAAATCCCGGTCGTGTCGGCCCGTACTTTTCCGTGGGGTCGTTTATATACGTCTATAACTTCATATATCCTAACCTAAGGGAACCTAACAACTCGGATGTAGTATTTTCCAACAATCCTGGCGGGTCGGCCCCTACTTCTCGGTGGGCACATTATGTACGTCTATATCGTAATATAACCTAACCTAACCCATCTAGACCCTCGCTGGTAATGTTTTACAAAATCCCGGTCGTGTCAGCCCGTACGTCTCGGTGCGGGCATTATACACGTCTATAACTTTATATATCCTAACCTAAGGAACCTAACATCTCGGATGTAGTATTTTCCAACATTCCTGGCGGGTCGGCCCCTACTTCTCGGTGGGCACATTATATATGTCTATATCGTAATATAACCTAACCTAACCCATCTAGACCCTCGCTGGTAATGTTTTACAAAATCCCGGTCGTGTCGGCCCGTACTTCTCGGTGGGCACATTATATACGTCTATAACGTTATATATCCTATCCTAAGGGAACCTAACATCTCGGATGTAGTATTTTCTTACATTCCTGGCGGGTCGGCCTCACTTCTCGGTGGGAACATTATATACGTCTATAACGTAATATAACCTAACCTAACCCAACTAGCCCCTCGCTGGTAATGTTTTACAGAATCCCGGCCGTGTCGCCCCGTACGTCTCCCTGCGGGCATTATGTACGCCTATAACTTTACATATCCTAACCGAAGGGAACCTAACATCTCGGATGTATTATTTTCCAACATCCCTGGCGGGTCGGCCCCTACTTCTCGGTGGGCATATTATATACATCTATATCGTAATATAACCTAACCTAACCCATCTAGAACCTGGCTGGTAATGTTTTACAAAATCCCGGTCGTGTCGTCCCGTACGTCACGGTAGGGACATTATATGCATCTGTAACTTTATATACCCTAATCTAAGGCAACCTAACATCTCGGATGTATTATTTTCCAACATTCCTGGCGGGCCGGCCTCACTTCTCGGTGGGAACATTATATATGTCTACAACGTAATATAACCTAACCTAACCCATCTAGCCCCTAGCTGGGAATGTTTTACAAAATCCCGGTCGTGTCGGCCGGTACATTTCCGTGGGGACATTATGTACGTCTATAACTTTATATATCCTAACCTAAGGGAACCTAACATCTCGGATGTAGTATTTTCCAACATTCCTGGCGGGTCGGCCCCTACTTCTCGGCGGGCACATTATATACGTCTATATCGTAATATAAACTAACCTAGCCCATCTAGAGCCTGGCTGGTAATGTTATACAAAATCCCGGTCGTGTCGGCCCGTACTTTTCCGTGGGGACATTATATACGTCTATAACTTTATATATCCTAACCTAAGGGAACCTAACATCTCGGATGTAGTATTTTCCAACATTCCTGGCGGGTCGGCCCCAACTTCTCGGTGGGCACATTATACACGTCTATATCGTAATATAACCTAACCTAACCTATCTAGACCCTCGCCGGTAATGTTTTACAAAATCCCGGTCGTGTCGGCCCGTACTTCTCGGTGGGGACATTATATAGGTCTATAACGTTATGTATCCTAACCTAAGGGAACCTAACATCGCGGATGTAGTATTTCACAAGATTCCTGGCGGGTCGGCGCCAATTCACGGTTGGAACATTATATACGTCTATATCGTAATATAACCTAACCTAACCCATCTAGACCCTGGCTGGTAATGTTTTACAAAATCCCGGTCGTGTCGTCCCGTTCTTCTCGGTGGGGAAATTATATACGTCTATAACGTTATATATCCTAAACTAAGGGAACCTAACATCTCGGATGTAGTATTTTCCAACATTCCCGGCGGGTCGGCCCCACTTCTCAGTGGGAACATTATATACGTCTATAACGTAATATAACCTAACATAACCCATCTAGCCCCTCGCTGGTAATGTTTTACAGAATCCCGTCCGTGTTGCCCCGTACGTCTCCGTGCGGGCATTATGTACGTCTATAACTTTATATATCCTAACCTAAGGGAACCTAACATCTCGGATGTAGTATTTTCCAACATTCCTGGCGGGTCGGCCCCTACTTCTCGGTGGGCACATTATGTACGTCTATATCGTAATATAACCTAACCTAACCCATCTAGACCCTCGATGGTAATGTTTTACAAAATCCCGGTCGTGTCAGCCCGTACGTCTCGGTGCGGGCATTATACACGTCTATAACTTTATATATCCTAACCTAAGGAACCTAACATCTCGGATGTAGTATTTTCCAACATTCCTGGCGGGTCGGCCCCTACTTCTCGGTGGGCACATTATATATGTCTATATCGTAATATAACCTAACCTAACCCATCTAGACCCTCGCTGGTAATGTTTTACAAAATCCCGGTCGTGTCGGCCCGTACTTCTCGGTGGGCACATTATATACGTCTATAACGTTATATATCCTATCCTAAGGGAACCTAACATCTCGGATGTAGTATTTTCTTACATTCCTGGCGGGTCGGCCTCACTTCTCGGTGGGAACATTATATACGTCTATAACGTAATATAACCTAACCTAACCCACCTAGCCCCTCGCTGGTAATGTTTTACAGAATCCCGGCCGTGTCGCCCCGTACGTCTCCCTGCGGGCATTATGTACGCCTATAACTTTACATATCCTAACCGAAGGGAACCTAACATCTCGGATGTATTATTTTCCAACATCCCTGGCGGGTCGGCCCCTACTTCTCGGTGGGCATATTATATACATCTATATCGTAATATAACCTAACCTAACCCATCTAGAACCTGGCTGGTAATGTTTTACAAAATCCCGGTCGTGTCGTCCCGTACGTCACGGTAGGGACATTATATGCATCTGTAACTTTATATACCCTAATCTAAGGCAACCTAACATCGCGGATGTATTATTTTCCAACATTCCTGGCGGGCCGGCCTCACTTCTCGGTGGGAACATTATATATGTCTATAACGTAATATAACCTAACTTAACCCATCTAGCCCCTCGCTGGTAATGTTTTACAGAATCCCGGCCGTGTCGCCCCGTACGTCTCCGTGCGGGCATTATGTACGTCTATAACCTTATATATCCTAACCTAAGGGAACCTAACATCTCGGATGTAGTATTTTCCAACATTCCTGGCGGGTCGGCTCCTACTTCTCGGCGGGCACATTATATACGTCTATATCGTAATATAACCTAACCTAACCCATCTAGACCCTGGCTGGTAATATTTTACAAAATCCCGGTCGTGTCGTCCCGTACGTCTCGGTGGGGACATTATATTCATCTGTAACGTTATATACCCTAATCTAAGGCAACCTAACATCTCGGATGTAGTATTTCACAGCATTCCTGGCGGGTCGGCGCCACTTCTCGGTGGGAACATTATATACGTCTATAACGTAATATAACCTATCCTAACCCATCTAGACCCTGGCTGGCAATGTTTTACAAAATCCCGGTCGTGTCGGCCCGTACTTTTCCGTGGGGTCGTTTATATACGTCTATAACTTTATACATCCTAACCTAAGGGAACCTAACAACTCGGATGTAGTATTTTCCGACATTCCTGTCGGGTCGGCTCCTACTTCTCGGCGGGCACATTATATACGTCTATATCGTAATATAACCTAACCTAACCCATCTAGAACCTGGCTGGTAATGTTTTACAAAATCCCGGTCGTGTTGTCCCGTACGTCTCGGTGGGGACATTATATGCATCTGTAACGTTATATACCCTAATCTAAGGCAACCTAACATCTCGGATGTAGTATTTTCCAACATTCCTGGCGGGTCGGACTCACTACTCTGTGGGAACATTATATACGTCTATAACGTAATATAACCTAACCTAACCCATCTAGCCCCTCGCTGGTAATGTTTTACAGAATCCCGGCCGTGTCGCCCCGTACGTCTCCGTGCGGGCATTATGTACGTCTATAACTTTATATATCCTAACCTAAGGGAACCTAACATCTCGGATGTAGTATTTTCCAACATTCCTGGCGGGTCGGCCCCTACTTCTCGGTGGGCATATTATATACGACTATATCGTAATATAACCTAACCTAACCCATGTAGACCTTCGCTGGTAATGTTTTACAAAATCCCGGTCGTGTCGGCCCGTACTTCTCGGTGCGGACATTATATACGTCTATAACGTTATATATCCTAACCTAAGGGAACCTAACATCGCGGATGTAGTATTTCACAGCATTCCTGGCGGGTCGGCGCCACTTCTCGGTGGGAACATTATATACGTCTATAACGTAATATAACCTAACCTAACCCATCTAGACCCTGGCTGGTAATGTTTTACAAAATCCCGGTCGTGTCGTCCCGTACTTCCCGGTGGGGACATTGTATACGTCTGTAACGTTATATATCCTAACCTAAGGGAATCTAACATCGCGGATGTAGTATTTCACAACATTCCTGGCGGGTCGGCGCCAATTCTAGGTGGGAACATTATATATGTCTACAACGTAATATAACCTAACCTAACCCATCTAGCCCCTAGCTGGGAATGTTTTACAAAATCCCAGTCGTGTCGGCCGGTACATTTCCGTGGGGACATTATGTACGTCTATAACTTTATATATCCTAACCTAAGGGAACCTAACATCTCGGATGTAGTATTTTCCAACATTCCTGGCGGGTCGGCCCCTACTTCTCGGTGGGCACATTATGTACGTCTATATCGTAATATAACCTAACCTAACCCATCTAGACCCTCGCTGGTAATGTTTTACAAAATCCCGGTCGTGTCAGCCCGTACGTCTCGGTGCGGGCATTATACACGTCTATAACGATATATATCCTAACCTAAGGGAACCTAACCTCGCGGATGTAGTATTTCACAGCATTCCTGGCGGGTCGGCCCCTACTTCTCGGTGGGCATATTATATACGTCTATATCGTAATATAACCTAACCTAACCCATGTAGAACCTCGCTGGTAATGTTTTACAAAATCCCGGTCGTGTCGGCCCGTACTTCCCGGTGGGGACATTGTATACGTCTATAACGTTATATATCCTATCCTAAGGGAACCTAACATCTCGGATGTAGTATTTTCCAACATTCCTGGCGGGTCGGCCTCACTTCTCGGTGGGAACATTATATACGTCTATAACGTAATATAACCCAACCTAACCCAACTAGCCCCTCGCTGGTAATGTTTTACAGAATCCCGGCCGTGTCGCCCCGTACGTCTCCCTGCGGGCATTATGTACGCCTATAACTTTACATATCCTAACCGAAGGGAACCTAACATCTCGGATGTATTATTTTCCAACATCCCTGGCGGGTCGGCCCCTACTTCTCGGTGGGCATATTATATACATCTATATCGTAATATAACCTAACCTAACCCATCTAGAACCTGGCTGGTAATGTTTTACAAAATCCCGGTCGTGTCGTCCCGTACGTCTCGGTAGGGACATTATATGCATCTGTAACGTTATATACCCTAATCTAAGGCAACCTAACATCTCGGATGTAGTATTTTCCAACATTCCTGGCGGGTCGGCCTCACTTCTCGGTGGGAACATTATATACGTCTATAACGTAATATAACCTAACCTAACCCAACTAGCCTCTCGCTGGTAATGTTTTACAGAATCCCGGCCGTGTCGCCCCGTACGTCTCCCTGCGGGCATTATGTACGCCTATAACTTTATATATCCTAACCGAAGGGAACCTAACACCTCGGATGTATTATTTTCCAACATCCCTGGCGGGTCGGCCCCTGCTTCTCGGTGGGCATATTATATACATCTATATCGTAATATAACCTAACCTAACCCATCTAGACCCTGGCTGGTAATGTTTTACAAAATCCCGGTCGTGTCGTCCCGTACTTCCCGGTGGGGACATTGTATACGTCTGTAACGTTACATATCCTAACCTAAGGGAATCTAACATCGCGGATGTAGTATTTCACAACATTCCTGGCGGGTCGGCGCCAATTCTAGGTGGGAACATTATATATGTCTACAACGTAATATAACCTAACCTAACCCATCTAGCCCCTAGCTGGGAATGTTTTACAAAATCCCGGTCGTGTCGGCCGGTACATTTCCGTGGGGACATTATGTACGTCTATAACTTTATATATCCTAACCTAAGGGAACCTAACATCTCGGATGTAGTATTTTCCAACATTCCTGGCGGGTCGGCCCCTACTTCTCGGCGGGCACATTATATACGTCTATATCGTAATATAAACTAACCTAACCCATCTAGAGCCTGGCTGGTAATGTTATACAAAATCCCGGTCGTTTCGGCCCGTACTTTTCCGTGGGGACATTATATACGTCTATAACTTTATATATCCTAACCTAAGGGAACCTAACATCTCGGATGTAGTATTTTCCAACATTCCTGGCGGGTCGGCCCCAACTTCTCGGTGGGCACATTATACACGTCTATATCGTAATATAACCTAACCTAACCTATCTAGACCCTCGCCGGTAATGTTCTACAAAATCCCGGTCGTGTCGGCCCGTACTTCTCGGTGGGGACATTATATAGGTCTATAACGTTATGTATCCTAACCTAAGGGAACCTAACATCGCGGATGTAGTATTTCACAAGATTCCTGGCGGGTCGGCGCCAATTCACGGTTGGAACATTATATACGTCTATATCGTAATATAACCTAACCTAACCCATCTAGACCCTGGCTGGTAATGTTTTACAAAATCCCGGTCGTGTCGTCCCGTTCTTCTCGGTGCGGGCATTATACACGTCTATAACTTTATATATCCTAACCTAAGGGAACCTAACATCTCGGATGTAGTATTTTTCAACATTCCTGGCGGGT
>CAXAJV010000862.1:0-75000 GCA_963969225.1 Xylocopa violacea
CGAGGGTTACACGGAGACGTAGAGGCCAACTCGCCAGGAATGATGTCAAATATTACCGCCGAGATGATAGGTTGGGTTAGGTTAGGATATATTACGTTATAGATCTATATGAAGGTCCCACGGAGACGTAGAGTGCAACAAGCCAGGAACGTGGTCAAATATTACTGCCGGGATGTTAGGTTGGGTTAGGTTAGGTTATATTACGTTATTGATGTATATAAAGGTCCCTCGGAGACGTAGAGTCCAACAAGACAGGAATGAGGTCAAATAATACCGGCGAGATGTTATGTTGGCTTAGGTTAGGTTACATTACGTTATTGATGTATATGAAGGTCAAACGGAGACGTAGAGGCCAACTCGCCAGGAATGTTGTCGAATATTACAGCCGAGATATTAGATTGGGTTAGGTTATGTTATATTACGTTATTGATGTATATGATGGTCAAACGGAGACGTAGAGGCCAACTCGCCAGGAATGATGTCAAATATTACCGCCGAGATGCTAGGTTGGGTTAGGTTAGGTTATATTTCGTTATTGATGTATATGAACGGCCCACGGAGACGTAGAGGCCAACTCGCCAGGTATGTTGTCAAATATTACCGCCGATATGTTATGTTCGGTTAGGTTAGGTTACATTACGTTATAGACGTATATAAAGGTCCCACGGAGACAAAGAAGCCAACTCGCCAGGAATGTTGTCAAATATTACCGCCGAGATGATAGGTTGGATTAAGTTACGTTATATTACGTTATTGATGTATACGAGGGTTACACGGAGACATAGAGGCCAACTCGCCAGGAATGATGTCAAATATTACCGCCGAGATGTTAGGTTGCGTTAGGTTAGGTTATATTACGTTATTGATGCATATGAAGGTCAAACGGAGACGTAGGGGCCAACTCGCCAGGAATGTTGTCAAATATTACCGCCGAGATGATAGGTTGGGCTAGGTTAGATTATATTTCGTTATTGATGTATATGAAGGGCCCACGGAGACGTAGAGGCCAACTCGCCAGGTATGTTGTCACATTTACCGCGGAGATGTCAGGTTGGGTTAGGTTAAGTCATACTACGTTATTGATGTATATAAAGGTACCACGAAGACGTAGAGGCCAACTCGCCAGGAATGTTGTCAAATATTACCGCCGAGGTGATATGTTGGATTAGGTTACGTTATATTACGTTATTGATGTATATGATGGTCAAACGGAGACGTAGAGGCCAACTCGCCAGGAATGATGTCAAATATTACCGCCGAGACGTTAGGTTGGGTTACGTAAGGTTATATTACGTTATTGATGTATATAAAGGTCCCACGGAGACGCAGAGGTCAACAAGACAGTCATTTGGTCAAATATTACCGCCGAGATGTTAGGTTGGTTTAGGTTAGGTTATATTACGTTATTGATGTATATAAAGGTCCCACGGAGACGTAGATGCCAACTCGCCCGGAATGTTTTCAAATATTACCGCCGAAATGCTAGGTTGGGTTAGGTTAGGTTATTACGTTATTGATGTATATAAAGGTCCCACGGAGACGTAGATGCCAACTCGCCAGGAATGTTATCAAATATTACCGCCGAGGTGATAGGTTGGGTTAGGTTAGGTTATATTACGTTATTGAGATATATAAAGGTCCCACGGGGACGGAGAAGCCAACTCGCCAGGAATGTTGTCAAATATTACCGCCGAGATGTTAGGTTGGGTTAGGTTGGGTTATATTGCGTTATAGATCTATATGAAGGTGCCCCGGAGACGTAGAGTGCAACAAGCCAGGAACGTGGTCAAATATTACCGCCGAGATGTTATATTGGGTTAGCTTATGTTATATTATGTTATTGATGTATATAAATATCCCACGGAGACGTAGAGGCCACCTCGCCAGGTATGTCTTCAAATATTACCGCCGAGAAGTTAGGTTGGGTGAGGTTAGGTTATATTACGTTATAGATGTATATAAAGGTCTCACGGAGACGTAGAGGCCAACAAGCCAGGAATGTGGTCAAATATTACCGCCGAGATGATAGGTTGGGTTAGGTTGGGTTATATTACGTTATTGATGTATATAAAGGTCCCACGGGGACGGAGAAGCCAACTCGCCAGGAATGTTGTCAAATATTACCGCCGAGATGTTAGGTTGGGTTAGGTTAGGTTATATTACGTTATAGATCTATATGAAGGTCCCACGGAGACGTAGAGTGCAACAAGCCAGGAACGTGGTCAAATATTACCGCCGAGATGTTAGGTTGGGTTAGGTTAGGTTATATTACGTTATTGATGTATATAAAGGTCCCACGGAAGCGGAGAAGCCAACTCGCCAGGAATTTTGTCAAATATTACCGCCGAGATGATAGGTTGGGTTAGGTTAGGTTATATTTCGTTATTGATGTATATGAAGGGCCCACGGAGACGTAGAGGCCAACTCGCCAGGTATGTTGTCAAATATTACCGCGGAGATGTTAGGTTGGGTTAGGTTAAGTTATATTACGTTATTGATGTATATAAAGGTCCCACGAAGGCGTAGAGGCCAACTCGCCAGGAATGTGGTCAAATATTATCGCCGAGATGTTAGATTGGGTTAGGCGAGCTTATATTATGTTATTGATGTATATAAAGGTCTCACGGAGACGTAGAGGCCAACTCGCCAAGAATGTTGTCAAATATTACCGCCGAGATGTTAGGTTGGGTTAGGTTAGGTTATATTACGTTATTGATGTATATGAAGGTCAAACGGAGACGTAGATGCCAACTCGCCAGGAGTGTTTTCAAATATTAGCGCCGAGATGTTAGGTTGGGTTAGGTTAGGTTATATTACCTTATAGATCTATATGAAGGTACCACGGAGACGTAGAGTCCAACAAGCCAAAAATGTGGTCAAATGCTACCGCCGAGATGTTATATTGGGTTAGCTTATGTTATATTATGTTATTGATGTATATAAATATCCCACGGAGACGCAGAGGCCACCTCGCCAGGTATGTTTTCAAATATTACCGCCGAGAAGTTAGGTTGGGTTTGGATAGGTTATATTACGTTATTGATGTATATAAAGGTCCCACGGAACAAAGAAGCCAACTCGCCAGGAATGTTGTCAAATATTACAGCCGAGATGTTAGGTTGGATTAGGTTAGGTTATATTACGTTAGTGATGTATACGAGGGTTACACGGAGACATAGAGGCCAACTCGCCAGGAATGATGTCAAATATTACCGCCGAGATGTTAGGTTGCGTTAGGTTAGGTTATATTACGTTATTGATGTATATGAAGGTCAAACGGAGACGTAGAGGCCAACAAGCCAGGAATGTCGTCAAATATTACCGTCGAGATGTTAGATTGCGTTAGGTTATGTTATATTACGTTATTGATGTATATATAGGTCCCACGAAGACGTAGAGGCCAACTCGCCAGGAATGTTGTCAAATATTACCGCCGAGATGATAGGTTGGGTTAAGTTACGTTATATTACGTTACTGTTGTATACGAGGGTTACACGGAGACGTAGAGGCCAACTCGCCAGGAATGATGTCAAATATTACCGCCGAAATGCTAGGTTGGGTTAGGTTAGGTTATATTACGTTATTGATGTATATAAAGGTCCCACGGAGACGTAGATGCCAACTCGCCAGGAATGTTATCAAATATTACCGCCGAGGTGATAGGTTGGGTTATGTTAGGTTATATTACGTTATTGAGATATATAAAGGTCCCACGGGGACGGAGAAGCCAACTCGCCAGGAATGTTGTCAAATATTACCGCCGAGATGTTAGGTTGGGTTAGGTTGGGTTACATTACGTTATAGATCTATATGAAGGTGCCCCGGAGACGTAGAGTGCAACAAGCCAGGAACGTGGTCAAATATTACCGCCGAGATGTTATATTGGGTTAGCTTATGTTATATTATGTTATTGATGTATATAAATATCCCACGGAGACGTAGAGGCCACCTCGCCAGGTATGTCTTCAAATATTACCGCCGAGAAGTTAGGTTGGGTGAGGTTAGGTTATATTACGTTATAGATGTATATAAAGGTCTCACGGAGACGTAGAGGCCAACAAGCCAGGAATGTGGTCAAATATTACCGCCGAGATGATAGGTTGGGTTAGGTTGGGTTATATTACGTTATTGATGTATATAAAGGTCCCACGGGGACGGAGAAGCCAACTCGCCAGGAATGTTGTCAAATATTACCGCCGAGATGTTAGGTTGGGTTAGGTTAGGTTATATTACGTTATAGATCTATATGAAGGTCCCACGGAGACGTAGAGTGCAACAAGCCAGGAACGTGGTTAAATATTACCGCCGAGATGTTAGGTTGGGTTAGGTTAGGTTATATTACGTTATTGATGTATATAAAGGTCCCACGGAAGCGGAGACGCCAACTCGCCAGGAATTTTGTCAAATATTACTGCCGAGATGATAGGTTGGGTTAGGTTAGGTTATATTTCGTTATTGATGTATATGAAGGGCCCACGGAGACGTAGAGGCCAACTCGCCAGGTATGTTGTCAAATATTACCGCGGAGATGTTAGGTTGGGTTAGGTTAAGTTATATTACGTTATTGATGTATATAAAGGTCCCACGAAGGCGTAGAGGCCAACTCGCCAGGAATGTGGTCAAATATTATCGCCGAGATGTTAGATTGGGTTAGGCTAGCTTATATTATGTTATTGATGTATATAAAGGTCTCACGGAGACGTAGAGGCCAACTCGCCAGGAATGTTGCCAAATATTACCGCCGAGAAGATAGGTTGGGTTATGTTAGGTTAGATTACGTTACTGATGTATAAGAAGGTCAAACGGGACGTAGAGGCCAACTCGCCAGGAATGTTATCAAATATTAGCGCCGAGATGATAGGTTGGGTTAGGTTGGGTTATATTACGTTATTGAGATATATAAAGGTCCCACGGGGACGGAGAAGCCAACTCGCCAGGAATGTTGCCAAATATTACCGCCGAGATGTTAGGTTGGGTTAGGTTAGGTTATATTACGTTATAGATCTATATGAAGGTGCCACGGAAACGTAGAGTGCAACAAGCCAGGAACGTGGTCAAATATTACCTCCGAGATGTTATATTGGGTTAGCTTATGTTATATTATGTTATTGATGTATATAAATATCCCACGGAGACGTAGAGGCCACCTCGCCAGGTATGTTTTCAAATATTACCGCCGAGAAGTTAGGTTGGGTGAGGTTAGGTTGTATTACGTTATAGATGTATATAAAGGTCTCACGGAGACGTAGAGGCCAACAGGCCAGGAATGTGGTCAAATATTACCGCCGAGATGATAGGTTGGGTTAGGTTAGGTTATATTACGTTATTGATGTATGTAAAGGCCCCACGGGGACGGAGAAGCCAACTCGCCAGGAATGTTGTCAAATATTACAGCCGAGATGTTAGGTTGGGTTAGGTTAGGTTATATTACGTTATAGATCTATATGAAGGTCCCACGGAGACGTAGAGTGCAACAAGCCAGGAACGTGGTCAAATGTTTCCGCCGAGATGTTAGGTTGGGTTAGGTTAGGTTATATTACGTTATTGATGTATATAAAGGTCCCACGGAAGCGGAGAAGCCAACTCGCCAGGAATTTTGTCAAATATTACCGCCGAGATGATAGGTTGGGTTAGGTTAGGTTATATTTCGTTATTGATGTATATGAAGGGCCCACGTAGACGTAGAGGCCAACTCGCCAGGTATGTTGTCAAATATTACCGCGGAGATGTTAGGTTGGGTTAGGTTAAGTTATATTACGTTATTGATGTATATAAAGGTCCCACGAAGGCGTAGAGGCCAACTCGCCAGGAATGTGGTCAAATATTATCGCCGAGATGTTAGATTGGGTTAGGCTAGCTTATATTATGTTATTGATGTATATAAAGGTCTCACGGAGACGTAGAGGCCAACTCGCCAGGAATGTTGCCAAATATTACCGCCGAGAAGATGGGTTGGGTTATGTTAGGTTAGATTACGTTACTGATGTATAAGAAGGTCAAACGGGACGTAGAGGCCAACTCGCCAGGAATGTTATCAAATATTACCGCCGAGATGATAGGTTGGGTTAGGTTAGGTTATATTACGTTATTGAGATATATAAAGGTCCCACGGGGACGGAGAAGCCAACTCGCCAGGAATGTTGCCAAATATTACCGCCGAGATGTTAGGTTGGGTTAGGTTAGGTTATATTACGTTATAGATCTATATGAAGGTGCCACGGAGACGTAGAGTGCAACAAGCCAGGAACGTGGTCAAATATTACCGCCGAGATGTTATATTGGGTTAGCTTATGTTATATTATGTTATTGATGTATATAAATATCCCACGGAGACGTAGAGGCCACCTCGCCAGGTATGTTTTCAAATATTACCGCCGAGAAGTTAGGTTGGGTGAGGTTAGGTTATATTACGTTATAGATGTATATAAAGGTCTCACGGAGACGTAGAGGCCTACAAGCCAGGAATGTGGTCAAATATTACCGCCGAGATGATAGGTTGGGTTAGGTTGGGTTATATTACGTTATTGATGTATATAAAGGTCCCACGGGGACGGAGAAGCCAACTCGCCAGGAATGTTGTCAAATATTACCGCCGAGATGTTAGGTTGGGTTAGGTTAGGTTATATTACGTTATAGATCTATATGAAGGTCCCACGGAGACGTAGAGTGCAACAAGCCAGGAACGTGGTTAAATATTACCGCCGAGATGTTAGGTTGGGTTAGGTTAGGTTATATTACGTTATTGATGTATATAAAGGTCCCACGGAAGCGGAGACGCCAACTCGCCAGGAATTTTGTCAAATATTACTGCCGAGATGATAGGTTGGGTTAGGTTAGGTTATATTTCGTTATTGATGTATATGAAGGGCCCACGGAGACGTAGAGGCCAACTCGCCAGGTATGTTGTCAAATATTACCGCGGAGATGTTAGGTTGGGTTAGGTTAAGTTATATTACGTTATTGATGTATATAAAGGTCCCACGAAGGCGTAGAGGCCAACTCGCCAGGAATGTGGTCAAATATTATCGCCGAGATGTTAGATTGGGTTAGGCTAGCTTATATTATGTTATTGATGTATATAAAGGTCTCACGGAGACGTAGAGGCCAACTCGCCAGGAATGTTGCCAAATATTACCGCCGAGAAGATAGGTTGGGTTATGTTAGGTTAGATTACGTTACTGATGTATAAGAAGGTCAAACGGGACGTAGAGGCCAACTCGCCAGGAATGTTATCAAATATTAGCGCCGAGATGATAGGTTGGGTTAGGTTGGGTTATATTACGTTATTGAGATATATAAAGGTCCCACGGGGACGGAGAAGCCAACTCGCCAGGAATGTTGCCAAATATTACCGCCGAGATGTTAGGTTGGGTTAGGTTAGGTTATATTACGTTATAGATCTATATGAAGGTGCCACGGAAACGTAGAGTGCAACAAGCCAGGAACGTGGTCAAATATTACCTCCGAGATGTTATATTGGGTTAGCTTATGTTATATTATGTTATTGATGTATATAAATATCCCACGGAGACGTAGAGACCACCTCGCCAGGTATGTTTTCAAATATTACCGCCGAGAAGTTAGGTTGGGTGAGGTTAGGTTGTATTACGTTATAGATGTATATAAAGGTCTCACGGAGACGTAGAGGCCAACAGGCCAGGAATGTGGTCAAATATTACCGCCGAGATGATAGGTTGGGTTAGGTTAGGTTATATTACGTTATTGATGTATGTAAAGGCCCCACGGGGACGGAGAAGCCAACTCGCCAGGAATGTTGTCAAATATTACAGCCGAGATGTTAGGTTGGGTTAGGTTAGGTTATATTACGTTATAGATCTATATGAAGGTCCCACGGAGACGTAGAGTGCAACAAGCCAGGAACGTGGTCAAATGTTTCCGCCGAGATGTTAGGTTGGGTTAGGTTAGGTTATATTACGTTATTGATGTATATAAAGGTCCCACGGAAGCGGAGAAGCCAACTCGCCAGGAATTTTGTCAAATATTACCGCCGAGATGATAGGTTGGGTTAGGTTAGGTTATATTTCGTTATTGATGTATATGAAGGGCCCACGTAGACGTAGAGGCCAACTCGCCAGGTATGTTGTCAAATATTACCGCGGAGATGTTAGGTTGGGTTAGGTTAAGTTATATTACGTTATTGATGTATATAAAGGTCCCACGAAGGCGTAGAGGCCAACTCGCCAGGAATGTGGTCAAATATTATCGCCGAAATGTTAGATTGGGTTAGGCTAGCTTATATTATGTTATTGATGTATATAAAGGTCTCACGGAGACGTAGAGGCCAACTCGCCAGGAATGTTGCCAAATATTACCGCCGAGAAGATAGGTTGGGTTATGTTAGGTTAGATTACGTTACTGATGTATAAGAAGGTCAAACGGGACGTAGAGGCCAACTCGCCAGGAATGTTGTCAAATATTACCGCGGAGAAGTTAGGTTGGGTGAGGTTAGGTTATATTACGTTATAGATGTATATAAAGGTCTCACGGAGACGTAGAGGCCAACAAGCCAGGAATGTGGTCAAATATTACCGCCGAGATGATAGGTTGGGTTAGGTTGGGTTATATTACGTTATTGATGTATATAAAGGTCCCACGGGGACGGAGAAGCCAACTCGCCAGGAATGTTGTCAAATATTACCGCCGAGATGTTAGGTTGGGTTAGGTTAGGTTATATTACGTTATAGATCTATATGAAGGTCCCACGGAGACGTAGAGAGCAACAAGCCAGGAACGTGGTTAAATATTACCGCCGAGATGTTAGGTTGGGTTAGGTTAGGTTATATTACGTTATTGATGTATATAAAGGTCCCACGGAAGCGGAGACGCCAACTCGCCAGGAATTTTGTCAAATATTACTGCCGAGATGATAGGTTGGGTTAGGTTAGGTTATATTTCGTTATTGATGTATATGAAGGGCCCACGGAGACGTAGAGGCCAACTCGCCAGGTATGTTGTCAAATATTACCGCGGAGATGTTAGGTTGGGTTAGGTTAAGTTATATTACGTTATTGATGTATATAAAGGTCCCACGAAGGCGTAGAGGCCAACTCGCCAGGAATGTGGTCAAATATTATCGCCGAGATGTTAGATTGGGTTAGGCGAGCTTATATTATGTTATTGATGTATATAAAGGTCTCACGGAGACGTAGAGGCCAACTCGCCAAGAATGTTGTCAAATATTACCGCCGAGATGTTAGGTTGGGTTAGGTTAGGTTATATTACGTTATTGATGTATATGAAGGTCAAACGGAGACGTAGATGCCAACTCGCCAGGAGTGTTTTCAAATATTAGCGCCGAGATGTTAGGTTGGGTTAGGTTAGGTTATATTACCTTATAGATCTATATGAAGGTACCACGGAGACGTAGAGTCCAACAAGCCAAAAATGTGGTCAAATGCTACCGCCGAGATGTTATATTGGGTTAGCTTATGTTATATTATGTTATTGATGTATATAAATATCCCACGGAGACGCAGAGGCCACCTCGCCAGGTATGTTTTCAAATATTACCGCCGAGAAGTTAGGTTGGGTTTGGATAGGTTATATTACGTTATTGATGTATATAAAGGTCCCACGGAACAAAGAAGCCAACTCGCCAGGAATGTTGTCAAATATTACAGCCGAGATGTTAGGTTGGATTAGGTTAGGTTATATTACGTTAGTGATGTATACGAGGGTTACACGGAGACATAGAGGCCAACTCGCCAGGAATGATGTCAAATATTACCGCCGAGATGTTAGGTTGCGTTAGGTTAGGTTATATTACGTTATTGATGTATATGAAGGTCAAACGGAGACGTAGAGGCCAACAAGCCAGGAATGTCGTTAAATATTACCGTCGAGATGTTAGATTGCGTTAGGTTATGTTATATTAGGTTATTGATGTATATATAGGTCCCACGAAGACGTAGAGGCCAACTCGCCAGGAATGTTGTCAAATATTACCGCCGAGATGATAGGTTGGGTTAAGTTACGTTATATTACGTTACTGTTGTATACGAGGGTTACACGGAGACGTAGAGGCCAACTCGCCAGGAATGATGTCAAATATTACCGCCGAAATGCTAGGTTGGGTTAGGTTAGGTTATATTACGTTATTGATGTATATAAAGGTCCCACGGAGACGTAGATGCCAACTCGCCAGGAATGTTATCAAATATTACCGCCGAGGTGATAGGTTGGGTTAGGTTAGGTTATATTACGTTATTGAGATATATAAAGGTCCCACGGGGACGGAGAAGCCAACTCGCCAGGAATGTTGTCAAATATTACCGCCGAGATGTTAGGTTGGGTTAGGTTGGGTTACATTACGTTATAGATCTATATGAAGGTGCCCCGGAGACGTAGAGTGCAACAAGCCAGGAACGTGGTCAAATATTACCGCCGAGATGTTATATTGGGTTAGCTTATGTTATATTATGTTATTGATGTATATAAATATCCCACGGAGACGTAGAGGCCACCTCGCCAGGTATGTCTTCAAATATTACCGCCGAGAAGTTAGGTTGGGTGAGGTTAGGTTATATTACGTTATAGATGTATATAAAGGTCTCACGGAGACGTAGAGGCCAACAAGCCAGGAATGTGGTCAAATATTACCGCCGAGATGATAGGTTGGGTTAGGTTGGGTTATATTACGTTATTGATGTATATAAAGGTCCCACGGGGACGGAGAAGCCAACTCGCCAGGAATGTTGTCAAATATTACCGCCGAGATGTTAGGTTGGGTTAGGTTAGGTTATATTACGTTATAGATCTATATGAAGGTCCCACGGAGACGTAGAGTGCAACAAGCCAGGAACGTGGTTAAATATTACCGCCGAGATGTTAGGTTGGGTTAGGTTAGGTTATATTACGTTATTGATGTATATAAAGGTCCCACGGAAGCGGAGACGCCAACTCGCCAGGAATTTTGTCAAATATTACTGCCGAGATGATAGGTTGGGTTAGGTTAGGTTATATTTCGTTATTGATGTATATGAAGGGCCCACGGAGACGTAGAGGCCAACTCGCCAGGTATGTTGTCAAATATTACCGCGGAGATGTTAGGTTGGGTTAGGTTAAGTTATATTACGTTATTGATGTATATAAAGGTCCCACGAAGGCGTAGAGGCCAACTCGCCAGGAATGTGGTCAAATATTATCGCCGAGATGTTAGATTGGGTTAGGCTAGCTTATATTATGTTATTGATGTATATAAAGGTCTCACGGAGACGTAGAGGCCAACTCGCCAGGAATGTTGCCAAATATTACCGCCGAGAAGATAGGTTGGGTTATGTTAGGTTAGATTACGTTACTGATGTATAAGAAGGTCAAACGGGACGTAGAGGCCAACTCGCCAGGAATGTTATCAAATATTAGCGCCGAGATGATAGGTTGGGTTAGGTTGGGTTATATTACGTTATTGAGATATATAAAGGTCCCACGGGGACGGAGAAGCCAACTCGCCAGGAATGTTGCCAAATATTACCGCCGAGATGTAAGGTTGGGTTAGGTTAGGTTATATTACGTTATAGATCTATATGAAGGTGCCACGGAAACGTAGAGTGCAACAAGCCAGGAACGTGGTCAAATATTACCTCCGAGATGTTATATTGGGTTAGCTTATGTTATATTATGTTATTGATGTATATAAATATCCCACGGAGACGTAGAGGCCACCTCGCCAGGTATGTTTTCAAATATTACCGCCGAGAAGTTAGGTTGGGTGAGGTTAGGTTGTATTACGTTATAGATGTATATAAAGGTCTCACGGAGACGTAGAGGCCAACAGGCCAGGAATGTGGTCAAATATTACCGCCGAGATGATAGGTTGGGTTAGGTTAGGTTATATTACGTTATTGATGTATGTAAAGGCCCCACGGGGACGGAGAAGCCAACTCGCCAGGAATGTTGTCAAATATTACAGCCGAGATGTTAGGTTGGGTTAGGTTAGGTTATATTACGTTATAGATCTATATGAAGGTCCCACGGAGACGTAGAGTGCAACAAGCCAGGAACGTGGTCAAATGTTTCCGCCGAGATGTTAGGTTGGGTTAGGTTAGGTTATATTACGTTATTGATGTATATAAAGGTCCCACGGAAGCGGAGAAGCCAACTCGCCAGGAATTTTGTCAAATATTACCGCCGAGATGATAGGTTGGGTTAGGTTAGGTTATATTTCGTTATTGATGTATATGAAGGGCCCACGTAGACGTAGAGGCCAACTCGCCAGGTATGTTGTCAAATATTACCGCGGAGATGTTAGGTTGGGTTAGGTTAAGTTATATTACGTTATTGATGTATATAAAGGTCCCACGAAGGCGTAGAGGCCAACTCGCCAGGAATGTGGTCAAATATTATCGCCGAGATGTTAGATTGGGTTAGGCTAGCTTATATTATGTTATTGATGTATATAAAGGTCTCACGGAGACGTAGAGGCCAACTCGCCAGGAATGTTGCCAAATATTACCGCCGAGAAGATAGGTTGGGTTATGTTAGGTTAGATTACGTTACTGATGTATAAGAAGGTCAAACGGGACGTAGAGGCCAACTCGCCAGGAATGTTATCAAATATTACCGCCGAGATGATAGGTTGGGTTAGGTTAGGTTATATTACGTTATTGAGATATATAAAGGTCCCACGGGGACGGAGAAGCCAACTCGCCAGGAATGTTGCCAAATATTACCGCCGAGATGTTAGGTTGGGTTAGGTTAGGTTATATTACGTTATAGATCTATATGAAGGTGCCACGGAGACGTAGAGTGCAACAAGCCAGGAACGTGGTCAAATATTACCGCCGAGATGTTATATTGGGTTAGCTTATGTTATATTATGTTATTGATGTATATAAATATCCCACGGAGACGTAGAGGCCACCTCGCCAGGTATGTTTTCAAATATTACCGCCGAGAAGTTAGGTTGGGTGAGGTTAGGTTGTATTACGTTATAGATGTATATAAAGGTCTCACGGAGACGTAGAGGCCAACAGGCCAGGAATGTGGTCAAATATTACCGCCGAGATGATAGGTTGGGTTAGGTTAGGTTATATTACGTTATTGATGTATGTAAAGGCCCCACGGGGACGGAGAAGCCAACTCGCCAGGAATGTTGTCAAATATTACAGCCGAGATGTTAGGTTGGGTTAGGTTAGGTTATATTACGTTATAGATCTATATGAAGGTCCCACGGAGACGTAGAGTGCAACAAGCCAGGAACGTGGTCAAATGTTTCCGCCGAGATGTTAGGTTGGGTTAGGTTAGGTTATATTACGTTATTGATGTATATAAAGTTCCCACGGAAGCGGAGAAGCCAACTCGCCAGGAATTTTGTCAAATATTACCGCCGAGATGATAGGTTGGGTTAGGTTAGGTTATATTTCGTTATTGATGTATATGAAGGGCCCACGGAGACGTAGAGGCCAAATCGCCAGGTATGTTGTCAAATATTACCGACAAGATGTTAGGTTGGGTTAGGTTAAGTTATATTACGTTATTGATGTATATAAAGGTCCCACGAAGACGTAGAGGCCAACTCGCCAGGAATGTTGTCAAATATTACCGCCGAGATGATAGGTTGGATTAAGTTACGTTATATTACGTTATTGATGTATATGAGGGTTACACGGAGACATAGAGGCCAACTCGACAGGAATGATGTCAAATATTACCGCCGAGATGTTAGGTTGCGTTAGGTTAGGTTATATTACGTTATTGATGCATATGAAGGTCAAACGGAGACGTAGGGGCCAACTCGCCAGGAATGTTGTCAAATATTACCGCGGAGATGATAGGTTGGGTTAGGTTAGGTTATATGACGTTATTGAGATATATAAAGGTCCCACGGGGACGGAGAAGCCAACTCGCCAGGAATGTTGTCAAATATTACCGCCGAGATGTTAGGTTGGGTTAGGTTGGGTTACATTACGTTATAGATCTATATGAAGGTGCCCCGGAGACGTAGAGTGCAACAAGCCAGGAACGTGGTCAAATATTACCGCCGAGATGTTATATTGGGTTAGCTTATGTTATATTATGTTATTGATGTATATAAATATCCCACGGAGACGTAGAGGCCACCTCGCCAGGTATGTCTTCAAATATTACCGCCGAGAAGTTAGGTTGGGTGAGGTTAGGTTATATTACGTTATAGATGTATATAAAGGTCTCACGGAGACGTAGAGGCCTACAAGCCAGGAATGTGGTCAAATATTACCGCCGAGATGATAGGTTGGGTTAGGTTGGGTTATATTACGTTATTGATGTATATAAAGGTCCCACGGGGACGGAGAAGCCAACTCGCCAGGAATGTTGTCAAATATTACCGCCGAGATGTTAGGTTGGGTTAGGTTAGGTTATATTACGTTATAGATCTATATGAAGGTCCCACGGAGACGTAGAGTGCAACAAGCCAGGAACGTGGTTAAATATTACCGCCGAGATGTTAGGTTGGGTTAGGTTAGGTTATATTACGTTATTGATGTATATAAAGGTCCCACGGAAGCGGAGACGCCAACTCGCCAGGAATTTTGTCAAATATTACTGCCGAGATGATAGGTTGGGTTAGGTTAGGTTATATTTCGTTATTGATGTATATGAAGGGCCCACGGAGACGTAGAGGCCAACTCGCCAGGTATGTTGTCAAATATTACCGCGGAGATGTTAGGTTGGGTTAGGTTAAGTTATATTACGTTATTGATGTATATAAAGGTCCCACGAAGGCGTAGAGGCCAACTCGCCAGGAATGTGGTCAAATATTATCGCCGAGATGTTAGATTGGGTTAGGCTAGCTTATATTATGTTATTGATGTATATAAAGGTCTCACGGAGACGTAGAGGCCAACTCGCCAGGAATGTTGCCAAATATTACCGCCGAGAAGATAGGTTGGGTTATGTTAGGTTAGATTACGTTACTGATGTATAAGAAGGTCAAACGGGACGTAGAGGCCAACTCGCCAGGAATGTTATCAAATATTAGCGCCGAGATGATAGGTTGGGTTAGGTTGGGTTATATTACGTTATTGAGATATATAAAGGTCCCACGGGGACGGAGAAGCCAACTCGCCAGGAATGTTGCCAAATATTACCGCCGAGATGTTAGGTTGGGTTAGGTTAGGTTATATTACGTTATAGATCTATATGAAGGTGCCACGGAAACGTAGAGTGCAACAAGCCAGGAACGTGGTCAAATATTACCTCCGAGATGTTATATTGGGTTAGCTTATGTTATATTATGTTATTGATGTATATAAATATCCCACGGAGACGTAGAGACCACCTCGCCAGGTATGTTTTCAAATATTACCGCCGAGAAGTTAGGTTGGGTGAGGTTAGGTTGTATTACGTTATAGATGTATATAAAGGTCTCACGGAGACGTAGAGGCCAACAGGCCAGGAATGTGGTCAAATATTACCGCCGAGATGATAGGTTGGGTTAGGTTAGGTTATATTACGTTATTGATGTATGTAAAGGCCCCACGGGGACGGAGAAGCCAACTCGCCAGGAATGTTGTCAAATATTACAGCCGAGATGTTAGGTTGGGTTAGGTTAGGTTATATTACGTTATAGATCTATATGAAGGTCCCACGGAGACGTAGAGTGCAACAAGCCAGGAACGTGGTCAAATGTTTCCGCCGAGATGTTAGGTTGGGTTAGGTTAGGTTATATTACGTTATTGATGTATATAAAGGTCCCACGGAAGCGGAGAAGCCAACTCGCCAGGAATTTTGTCAAATATTACCGCCGAGATGATAGGTTGGGTTAGGTTAGGTTATATTTCGTTATTGATGTATATGAAGGGCCCACGTAGACGTAGAGGCCAACTCGCCAGGTATGTTGTCAAATATTACCGCGGAGATGTTAGGTTGGGTTAGGTTAAGTTATATTACGTTATTGATGTATATAAAGGTCCCACGAAGGCGTAGAGGCCAACTCGCCAGGAATGTGGTCAAATATTATCGCCGAGATGTTAGATTGGGTTAGGCTAGCTTATATTATGTTATTGATGTATATAAAGGTCTCACGGAGACGTAGAGGCCAACTCGCCAGGAATGTTGCCAAATATTACCGCCGAGAAGATAGGTTGGGTTATGTTAGGTTAGATTACGTTACTGATGTATAAGAAGGTCAAACGGGACGTAGAGGCCAACTCGCCAGGAATGTTGTCAAATATTACCGCGGAGATGATAGGTTGGGTTAGGTTAGGTTATATTACGTTATTGAGATATATAAAGGTCCCACGGGGACGGAGAAGCCAACTCGCTAGGAATGTTGTCAAATATTACCGCCGAGATGTTAGGTTGGGTTAGGTTGGGTTACATTACGTTATAGATCTATATGAAGGTGCCCCGGAGACGTAGAGTGCAACAAGCCAGGAACGTGGTCAAATATTACCGCCGAGATGTTATATTGGGTTAGCTTATGTTATATTATGTTATTGATGTATATAAAGGTCCCACGGAAGCGGAGACGCCAACTCGCCAGGAATTTTGTCAAATATTACTGCCGAGATGATAGGTTGGGTTAGGTTAGGTTATATTTCGTTATTGATGTATATGAAGGGCCCACGGAGACGTAGAGGCCAACTCGCCAGGTATGTTGTCAAATATTACCGCGGAGATGTTAGGTTGGGTTAGGTTAAGTTATATTACGTTATTGATGTATATAAAGGTCCCACGAAGGCGTAGAGGCCAACTCGCCAGGAATGTGGTCAAATATTATCGCCGAGATGTTAGATTGGGTTAGGCTAGCTTATATTATGTTATTGATGTATATAAAGGTCTCACGGAGACGTAGAGGCCAACTCGCCAGGAATGTTGCCAAATATTACCGCCGAGAAGATAGGTTGGGTTATGTTAGGTTAGATTACGTTACTGATGTATAAGAAGGTCAAACGGGACGTAGAGGCCAACTCGCCAGGAATGTTATCAAATATTAGCGCCGAGATGATAGGTTGGGTTAGGTTGGGTTATATTACGTTATTGAGATATATAAAGGTCCCACGGGGACGGAGAAGCCAACTCGCCAGGAATGTTGCCAAATATTACCGCCGAGATGTTAGGTTGGGTTAGGTTAGGTTATATTACGTTATAGATCTATATGAAGGTGCCACGGAAACGTAGAGTGCAACAAGCCAGGAACGTGGTCAAATATTACCTCCGAGATGTTATATTGGGTTAGCTTGTGTTATATTATGTTATTGATGTATATAAATATCCCACGGAGACGTAGAGGCCACCTCGCCAGGTATGTTTTCAAATATTACCGCCGAGAAGTTAGGTTGGGTGAGGTTAGGTTGTATTACGTTATAGATGTATATAAAGGTCTCACGGAGACGTAGAGGCCAACAGGCCAGGAATGTGGTCAAATATTACCGCCGAGATGATAGGTTGGGTTAGGTTAGGTTATATTACGTTATTGATGTATGTAAAGGCCCCACGGGGACGGAGAAGCCAACTCGCCAGGAATGTTGTCAAATATTACAGCCGAGATGTTAGGTTGGGTTAGGTTAGGTTATATTACGTTATAGATCTATATGAAGGTCCCACGGAGACGTAGAGTGCAACAAGCCAGGAACGTGGTCAAATGTTTCCGCCGAGATGTTAGGTTGGGTTAGGTTAGGTTATATTACGTTATTGATGTATATAAAGGTCCCACGGAAGCGGAGAAGCCAACTCGCCAGGAATTTTGTCAAATATTACCGCCGAGATGATAGGTTGGGTTAGGTTAGGTTATATTTCGTTATTGATGTATATGAAGGGCCCACGTAGACGTAGAGGCCAACTCGCCAGGTATGTTGTCAAATATTACCGCGGAGATGTTAGGTTGGGTTAGGTTAAGTTATATTACGTTATTGATGTATATAAAGGTCCCACGAAGGCGTAGAGGCCAACTCGCCAGGAATGTGGTCAAATATTATCGCCGAGATGTTAGATTGGGTTAGGCTAGCTTATATTATGTTATTGATGTATATAAAGGTCTCACGGAGACGTAGAGGCCAACTCGCCAGGAATGTTGCCAAATATTACCGCCGAGAAGATAGGTTGGGTTATGTTAGGTTAGATTACGTTACTGATGTATAAGAAGGTCAAACGGGACGTAGAGGCCAACTCGCCAGGAATGTTGTCAAATATTACCGCGGAGATGATAGGTTGGGTTAGGTTAGGTTATATTACGTTATTGAGATATATAAAGGTCCCACGGGGACGGAGAAGCCAACTCGCTAGGAATGTTGTCAAATATTACCGCCGAGATGTTAGGTTGGGTTAGGTTGGGTTACATTACGTTATAGATCTATATGAAGGTGCCCCGGAGACGTAGAGTGCAACAAGCCAGGAACGTGGTCAAATATTACCGCCGAGATGTTATATTGGGTTAGCTTATGTTATATTATGTTATTGATGTATATAAATATCCCACGGAGACGTAGAGGCCACCTCGCCAGGTATGTCTTCAAATATTACCGCCGAGAAGTTAGGTTGGGTGAGGTTAGGTTATATTACGTTATAGATGTATATAAAGGTCTCACGGAGACGTAGAGGCCAACAAGCCAGGAATGTGGTCAAATATTACCGCCGAGATGATAGGTTGGGTTAGGTTGGGTTATATTACGTTATTGATGTATATAAAGGTCCCACGGGGACGGAGAAGCCAACTCGCCAGGAATGTTGTCAAATATTACCGCCGAGATGTTAGGTTGGGTTAGGTTAGGTTATATTACGTTATAGATCTATATGAAGGTCCCACGGAGACGTAGAGAGCAACAAGCCAGGAACGTGGTTAAATATTACCGCCGAGATGTTAGGTTGGGTTAGGTTAGGTTATATTACGTTATTGATGTATATAAAGGTCCCACGGAAGCGGAGACGCCAACTCGCCAGGAATTTTGTCAAATATTACTGCCGAGATGATAGGTTGGGTTAGGTTAGGTTATATTTCGTTATTGATGTATATGAAGGGCCCACGGAGACGTAGAGGCCAACTCGCCAGGTATGTTGTCAAATATTACCGCGGAGATGTTAGGTTGGGTTAGGTTAAGTTATATTACGTTATTGATGTATATAAAGGTCCCACGAAGGCGTAGAGGCCAACTCGCCAGGAATGTGGTCAAATATTATCGCCGAGATGTTAGATTGGGTTAGGCTAGCTTATATTATGTTATTGATGTATATAAAGGTCTCACGGAGACGTAGAGGCCAACTCGCCAGGAATGTTGCCAAATATTACCGCCGAGAAGATAGGTTGGGTTATGTTAGGTTAGATTACGTTACTGATGTATAAGAAGGTCAAACGGGACGTAGAGGCCAACTCGCCAGGAATGTTATCAAATATTAGCGCCGAGATGATAGGTTGGGTTAGGTTGGGTTATATTACGTTATTGAGATATATAAAGGTCCCACGGGGACGGAGAAGCCAACTCGCCAGGAATGTTGCCAAATATTACCGCCGAGATGTTAGGTTGGGTTAGGTTAGGTTATATTACGTTATAGATCTATATGAAGGTGCCACGGAAACGTAGAGTGCAACAAGCCAGGAACGTGGTCAAATATTACCTCCGAGATGTTATATTGGGTTAGCTTATGTTATATTATGTTATTGATGTATATAAATATCCCACGGAGACGTAGAGGCCACCTCGCCAGGTATGTTTTCAAATATTACCGCCGAGAAGTTAGGTTGGGTGAGGTTAGGTTGTATTACGTTATAGATGTATATAAAGGTCTCACGGAGACGTAGAGGCCAACAGGCCAGGAATGTGGTCAAATATTACCGCCGAGATGATAGGTTGGGTTAGGTTAGGTTATATTACGTTATTGATGTATGTAAAGGCCCCACGGGGACGGAGAAGCCAACTCGCCAGGAATGTTGTCAAATATTACAGCCGAGATGTTAGGTTGGGTTAGGTTAGGTTATATTACGTTATAGATCTATATGCAGGTCCCACGGAGACGTAGAGTGCAACAAGCCAGGAACGTGGTCAAATGTTTCCGCCGAGATGTTAGGTTGGGTTAGGTTAGGTTATATTACGTTATTGATGTATATAAAGGTCCCACGGAAGCGGAGAAGCCAACTCGCCAGGAATTTTGTCAAATATTACCGCCGAGATGATAGGTTGGGTTAGGTTAGGTTATATTTCGTTATTGATGTATATGAAGGGCCCACGTAGACGTAGAGGCCAACTCGCCAGGTATGTTGTCAAATATTACCGCGGAGATGTTAGGTTGGGTTAGGTTAAGTTATATTACGTTATTGATGTATATAAAGGTCCCACGAAGGCGTAGAGGCCAACTCGCCAGGAATGTGGTCAAATATTATCGCCGAGATGTTAGATTGGGTTAGGCTAGCTTATATTATGTTATTGATGTATATAAAGGTCTCACGGAGACGTAGAGGCCAACTCGCCAGGAATGTTGCCAAATATTACCGCCGAGAAGATAGGTTGGGTTATGTTAGGTTAGATTACGTTACTGATGTATAAGAAGGTCAAACGGGACGTAGAGGCCAACTCGCCAGGAATGTTATCAAATATTACCGCCGAGATGATAGGTTGGGTTAGGTTAGGTTATATTACGTTATTCAGATATATAAAGGTCCCACGGGGACGGAGAAGCCAACTCGCCAGGAATGTTGCCAAATATTACCGCCGAGATGTTAGGTTGGGTTAGGTTAGGTTATATTACGTTATAGATCTATATGAAGGTGCCACGGAGACGTAGAGTGCAACAAGCCAGGAACGTGGTCAAATATTACCGCCGAGATGTTATATTGGGTTAGCTTATGTTATATTATGTTATTGATGTATATAAATATCCCACGGAGACGTAGAGGCCACCTCGCCAGGTATGTTTTCAAATATTACCGCCGAGAAGTTAGGTTGGGTGAGGTTAGGTTGTATTACGTTATAGATGTATATAAAGGTCTCACGGAGACGTAGAGGCCAACAGGCCAGGAATGTGGTCAAATATTACCGCCGAGATGATAGGTTGGGTTAGGTTAGGTTATATTACGTTATTGATGTATGTAAAGGCCCCACGGGGACGGAGAAGCCAACTCGCCAGGAATGTTGTCAAATATTACAGCCGAGATGTTAGGTTGGGTTAGGTTAGGTTATATTACGTTATAGATCTATATGAAGGTCCCACGGAGACGTAGAGTGCAACAAGCCAGGAACGTGGTCAAATGTTTCCGCCGAGATGTTAGGTTGGGTTAGGTTAGGTTATATTACGTTATTGATGTATATAAAGTTCCCACGGAAGCGGAGAAGCCAACTCGCCAGGAATTTTGTCAAATATTACCGCCGAGATGATAGGTTGGGTTAGGTTAGGTTATATTTCGTTATTGATGTATATGAAGGGCCCACGGAGACGTAGAGGCCAAATCGCCAGGTATGTTGTCAAATATTACCGACAAGATGTTAGGTTGGGTTAGGTTAAGTTATATTACGTTATTGATGTATATAAAGGTCCCACGAAGACGTAGAGGCCAACTCGCCAGGAATGTTGTCAAATATTACCGCCGAGATGATAGGTTGGATTAAGTTACGTTATATTACGTTATTGATGTATATGAGGGTTACACGGAGACATAGAGTCCAACTCGACAGGAATGATGTCAAATATTACCGCCGAGATGTTAGGTTGCGTTAGGTTAGGTTATATTACGTTATTGATGCATATGAAGGTCAAACGGAGACGTAGGGGCCAACTCGCCAGGAATGTTGTCAAATATTACCGCGGAGATGATAGGTTGGGTTAGGTTAGGTTATATGACGTTATTGAGATATATAAAGGTCCCACGGGGACGGAGAAGCCAACTCGCCAGGAATGTTGTCAAATATTACCGCCGAGATGTTAGGTTGGGTTAGGTTGGGTTACATTACGTTATAGATCTATATGAAGGTGCCCCGGAGACGTAGAGTGCAACAAGCCAGGAACGTGGTCAAATATTACCGCCGAGATGTTATATTGGGTTAGCTTATGTTATATTATGTTATTGATGTATATAAATATCCCACGGAGACGTAGAGGCCACCTCGCCAGGTATGTCTTCAAATATTACCGCCGAGAAGTTAGGTTGGGTGAGGTTAGGTTATATTACGTTATAGATGTATATAAAGGTCTCACGGAGACGTAGAGGCCTACAAGCCAGGAATGTGGTCAAATATTACCGCCGAGATGATAGGTTGGGTTAGGTTGGGTTATATTACGTTATTGATGTATATAAAGGTCCCACGGGGACGGAGAAGCCAACTCGCCAGGAATGTTGTCAAATATTACCGCCGAGATGTTAGGTTGGGTTAGGTTAGGTTATATTACGTTATAGATCTATATGAAGGTCCCACGGAGACGTAGAGTGCAACAAGCCAGGAACGTGGTTAAATATTACCGCCGAGATGTTAGGTTGGGTTAGGTTAGGTTATATTACGTTATTGATGTATATAAAGGTCCCACGGAAGCGGAGACGCCAACTCGCCAGGAATTTTGTCAAATATTACTGCCGAGATGATAGGTTGGGTTAGGTTAGGTTATATTTCGTTATTGATGTATATGAAGGGCCCACGGAGACGTAGAGGCCAACTCGCCAGGTATGTTGTCAAATATTACCGCGGAGATGTTAGGTTGGGTTAGGTTAAGTTATATTACGTTATTGATGTATATAAAGGTCCCACGAAGGCGTAGAGGCCAACTCGCCAGGAATGTGGTCAAATATTATCGCCGAGATGTTAGATTGGGTTAGGCTAGCTTATATTATGTTATTGATGTATATAAAGGTCTCACGGAGACGTAGAGGCCAACTCGCCAGGAATGTTGCCAAATATTACCGCCGAGAAGATAGGTTGGGTTATGTTAGGTTAGATTACGTTACTGATGTATAAGAAGGTCAAACGGGACGTAGAGGCCAACTCGCCAGGAATGTTATCAAATATTAGCGCCGAGATGATAGGTTGGGTTAGGTTGGGTTATATTACGTTATTGAGATATATAAAGGTCCCACGGGGACGGAGAAGCCAACTCGCCAGGAATGTTGCCAAATATTACCGCCGAGATGTTAGGTTGGGTTATGTTAGGTTATATTACGTTATAGATCTATATGAAGGTGCCACGGAAACGTAGAGTGCAACAAGCCAGGAACGTGGTCAAATATTACCTCCGAGATGTTATATTGGGTTAGCTTATGTTATATTATGTTATTGATGTATATAAATATCCCACGGAGACGTAGAGGCCACCTCGCCAGGTATGTTTTCAAATATTACCGCCGAGAAGTTAGGTTGGGTGAGGTTAGGTTGTATTACGTTATAGATGTATATAAAGGTCTCACGGAGACGTAGAGGCCAACAGGCCAGGAATGTGGTCAAATATTACCGCCGAGATGATAGGTTGGGTTAGGTTAGGTTATATTACGTTATTGATGTATGTAAAGGCCCCACGGGGACGGAGAAGCCAACTCGCCAGGAATGTTGTCAAATATTACAGCCGAGATGTTAGGTTGGGTTAGGTTAGGTTATATTACGTTATAGATCTATATGAAGGTCCCACGGAGACGTAGAGTGCAACAAGCCAGGAACGTGGTCAAATGTTTCCGCCGAGATGTTAGGTTGGGTTAGGTTAGGTTATATTACGTAATTGATGTATATAAAGGTCCCACGGAAGCGGAGAAGCCAACTCGCCAGGAATTTTGTCAAATATTACCGCCGAGATGATAGGTTGGGTTAGGTTAGGTTATATTTCGTTATTGATGTATATGAAGGGCCCACGTAGACGTAGAGGCCAACTCGCCAGGTATGTTGTCAAATATTACCGCGGAGATGTTAGGTTGGGTTAGGTTAAGTTATATTACGTTATTGATGTATATAAAGGTCCCACGAAGGCGTAGAGGCCAACTCGCCAGGAATGTGGTCAAATATTATCGCCGAGATGTTAGATTGGGTTAGGCTAGCTTATATTATGTTATTGATGTATATAAAGGTCTCACGGAGACGTAGAGGCCAACTCGCCAGGAATGTTGCCAAATATTACCGCCGAGAAGATAGGTTGGGTTATGTTAGGTTAGATTACGTTACTGATGTATAAGAAGGTCAAACGGGACGTAGAGGCCAACTCGCCAGGAATGTTGTCAAATATTACCGCGGAGATGATAGGTTGGGTTAGGTTAGGTTATATTACGTTATTGAGATATATAAAGGTCCCACGGGGACGGAGAAGCCAACTCGCTAGGAATGTTGTCAAATATTACCGCCGAGATGTTAGGTTGGGTTAGGTTGGGTTACATTACGTTATAGATCTATATGAAGGTGCCCCGGAGACGTAGAGTGCAACAAGCCAGGAACGTGGTCAAATATTACCGCCGAGATGTTATATTGGGTTAGCTTATGTTATATTATGTTATTGATGTATATAAATATCCCACGGAGACGTAGAGGCCACCTCGCCAGGTATGTCTTCAAATATTACCGCCGAGAAGTTAGGTTGGGTGAGGTTAGGTTATATTACGTTATAGATGTATATAAAGGTCTCACGGAGACGTAGAGGCCAACAAGCCAGGAATGTGGTCAAATATTACCGCCGAGATGATAGGTTGGGTTAGGTTGGGTTATATTACGTTATTGATGTATATAAAGGTCCCACGGGGACGGAGAAGCCAACTCGCCAGGAATGTTGTCAAATATTACCGCCGAGATGTTAGGTTGGGTTAGGTTAGGTTATATTACGTTATAGATCTATATGAAGGTCCCACGGAGACGTAGAGAGCAACAAGCCAGGAACGTGGTTAAATATTACCGCCGAGATGTTAGGTTGGGTTAGGTTAGGTTATATTACGTTATTGATGTATATAAAGGTCCCACGGAAGCGGAGACGCCAACTCGCCAGGAATTTTGTCAAATATTACTGCCGAGATGATAGGTTGGGTTAGGTTAGGTTATATTTCGTTATTGATGTATATGAAGGGCCCACGGAGACGTAGAGGCCAACTCGCCAGGTATGTTGTCAAATATTACCGCCGAGAAGATAGGTTGGGTTATGTCAGGTTAGATTACGTTACTGATGTATAAGAAGGTCAAACGGGACGTAGAGGCCAACTCGCCAGGAATGTTATCAAATATTACCGCCGAGATGATAGGTTGGGTTAGGTTAGGTTATATTACGTTATTGAGATATATAAAGGTCCCACGGGGACGGAGAAGCCAACTCGCCAGGAATGTTGCCAAATATTACCGCCGAGATGTTAGGTTGGGTTAGGTTATGTTATATTACGTTATAGATCTATATGAAGGTGCCACGGAGACGTAGAGTGCAACAAGCCAGGAACGTGGTCAAATATTACCGCCGAGATGTTATATTGGGTTAGCTTATGTTATATTATGTTATTGATGTATATAAATATCCCACGGAGACGTAGAGGCCACCTCGCCAGGTATGTTTTCAAATATTACCGCCGAGAAGTTAGGTTGGGTGAGGTTAGGTTGTATTACGTTATAGATGTATATAAAGGTCTCACGGAGACGTAGAGGCCAACAGGCCAGGAATGTGGTCAAATATTACCGCCGAGATGATAGGTTGGGTTAGGTTAGGTTATATTACGTTATTGATGTATGTAAAGGCCCCACGGGGACGGAGAAGCCAACTCGCCAGGAATGTTGTCAAATATTACAGCCGAGATGTTAGGTTGGGTTAGGTTAGGTTATATTACGTTATAGATCTATATGAAGGTCCCACGGAGACGTAGAGTGCAACAAGCCAGGAACGTGGTCAAATGTTTCCGCCGAGATGTTAGGTTGGGTTAGGTTAGGTTATATTACGTTATTGATGTATATAAAGTTCCCACGGAAGCGGAGAAGCCAACTCGCCAGGAATTTTGTCAAATATTACCGCCGAGATGATAGGTTGGGTTAGGTTAGGTTATATTTCGTTATTGATGTATATGAAGGGCCCACGGAGACGTAGAGGCCAAATCGCCAGGTATGTTGTCAAATATTACCGACAAGATGTTAGGTTGGGTTAGGTTAAGTTATATTACGTTATTGATGTATATAAAGGTCCCACGAAGGCGTAGAGGCCAACTCGCCAGGAATGTGGTCAAATATTATCGCCGAGATGTTAGATTGGGTTAGGCTAGCTTATATTATGTTATTGATGTATATAAAGGTCTCACGGAGACGTAGAGGCCAACTCGCCAGGAATGTTGCCAAATATTACCGCCGAGAAGATAGGTTGGGTTATGTTAGGTTAGATTACGTTACTGATGTATAAGAAGGTCAAACGGGACGTAGAGGCCAACTCGCCAGGAATGTTATCAAATATTACCGCCGAGATGATAGGTTGGGTTAGGTTAGGTTATATTACGTTATTGAGATATATAAAGGTCCCACGGGGACGGAGAAGCCAACTCGCCAGGAATGTTGCCAAATATTACCGCCGAGATGTTAGGTTGGGTTAGGTTAGGTTATATTACGTTATAGATCTATATGAAGGTGCCACGGAGACGTAGAGTGCAACAAGCCAGGAACGTGGTCAAATATTACCGCCGAGATGTTATATTGGGTTAGCTTATGTTATATTATGTTATTGATGTATATAAATATCCCACGGAGACGTAGAGGCCACCTCGCCAGGTATGTTTTCAAATATTACCGCCGAGAAGTTAGGTTGGGTGAGGTTAGGTTGTATTACGTTATAGATGTATATAAAGGTCTCACGGAGACGTAGAGGCCAACAGGCCAGGAATGTGGTCAAATATTACCGCCGAGATGATAGGTTGGGTTAGGTTAGGTTATATTACGTTATTGATGTATGTAAAGGCCCCACGGGGACGGAGAAGCCAACTCGCCAGGAATGTTGTCAAATATTACAGCCGAGATGTTAGGTTGGGTTAGGTTAGGTTATATTACGTTATAGATCTATATGAAGGTCCCACGGAGACGTAGAGTGCAACAAGCCAGGAACGTGGTCAAATGTTTCCGCCGAGATGTTAGGTTGGGTTAGGTTAGGTTATATTACGTTATTGATGTATATAAAGTTCCCACGGAAGCGGAGAAGCCAACTCGCCAGGAATTTTGTCAAATATTACCGCCGAGATGATAGGTTGGGTTAGGTTAGGTTATATTTCGTTATTGATGTATATGAAGGGCCCACGGAGACGTAGAGGCCAAATCGCCAGGTATGTTGTCAAATATTACCGACAAGATGTTAGGTTGGGTTAGGTTAAGTTATATTACGTTATTGATGTATATAAAGGTCCCACGAAGACGTAGAGGCCAACTCGCCAGGAATGTTGTCAAATATTACCGCCGAGATGATAGGTTGGATTAAGTTACGTTATATTACGTTATTGATGTATATGAGGGTTACACGGAGACATAGAGGCCAACTCGACAGGAATGATGTCAAATATTACCGCCGAGATGTTAGGTTGCGTTAGGTTAGGTTATATTACGTTATTGTTGCATATGAAGGTCAAACGGAGACGTAGGGGCCAACTCGCCAGGAATGTTGTCAAATATTACCGCGGAGATGATAGGTTGGGTTAGGTTAGGTTATATTACGTTATTGAGATATATAAAGGTCCCACGGGGACGGAGAAGCCAACTCGCCAGGAATGTTGCCAAATATTACCGCCGAGATGTTAGGTTGGGTTAGGTTAGGTTATATTACGTTATAGATCTATATGAAGGTGCCACGGAGACGTAGAGTGCAACAAGCCAGGAACGTGGTCAAATATTACCGCCGAGATGTTATATTGGGTTAGCTTATGTTATATTATGTTATTGATGTATATAAATATCCCACGGAGACGTAGAGGCCACCTCGCCAGGTATGTTTTCAAATATTACCGCCGAGAAGTTAGGTTGGGTGAGGTTAGGTTGTATTACGTTATAGATGTATATAAAGGTCTCACGGAGACGTAGAGGCCAACAGGCCAGGAATGTGGTCAAATATTACCGCCGAGATGATAGGTTGGGTTAGGTTAGGTTATATTACGTTATTGATGTATGTAAAGGCCCCACGGGGACGGAGAAGCCAACTCGCCAGGAATGTTGTCAAATATTACAGCCGAGATGTTAGGTTGGGTTAGGTTAGGTTATATTACGTTATAGATCTATATGAAGGTCCCACGGAGACGTAGAGTGCAACAAGCCAGGAACGTGGTCAAATGTTTCCGCCGAGATGTTAGGTTGGGTTAGGTTAGGTTATATTACGTTATTGATGTATATAAAGGTCCCACGGAAGCGGAGAAGCCAACTCGCCAGGAATTTTGTCAAATATTACCGCCGAGATGATAGGTTGGGTTAGGTTAGGTTATATTTCGTTATTGATGTATATGAAGGGCCCACGGAGACGTAGAGGCCAACTCGCCAGGAATGTTGTCAAATATTACCGCCGAGATGATAGGTTGGATTAAGTTACGTTATATTACGTTATTGATGTATACGAGGGTTACACGGAGACATAGAGGCCAACTCGCCAGGAATGATGTCAAATATTACCGCCGAGATGTTAGGTTGCGTTAGGTTAGGTTATATTACGTTATTGATGCATATGAAGGTCAAACGGAGACGTAGGGGCCAACTCGCCAGGAATGTTGTCAAATATTACCGCCGAGATGATAGGTTGGGCTAGGTTAGATTATATTTCGTTATTGATGTATATGAAGGGCCCACGGAGACGTAGAGGCCAACTCGCCAGGTATGTTGTCACATTTACCGCGGAGATGTCAGGTTGGGTTAGGTTAAGTCATACTACGTTATTGATGTATATAAAGGTACCACGAAGACGTAGAGGCCAACTCGCCAGGAATGTTGTCAAATATTACCGCCGAGGTGATATGTTGGATTAGGTTACGTTATATTACGTTATTGATGTATATGATGGTCAAACGGAGACGTAGAGGCCAACTCGCCAGGAATGATGTCAAATATTACCGCCGAGACGTTAGGTTGGGTTACGTAAGGTTATATTACGTTATTGATGTATATAAAGGTCCCACGGAGACGTAGATGCCAACTCGCCCGGAATGTTTTCAAATATTACCGCCGAAATGCTAGGTTGGGTTAGGTTAGGTTATTACGTTATTGATGTATATAAAGGTCCCACGGAGACGTAGATGCCAACTCGCCAGGAATGTTATCAAATATTACCGCCGAGGTGATAGGTTGGGTTAGGTTAGGTTATATTACGTTATTGAGATATATAAAGGTCCCACGGGGACGGAGAAGCCAACTCGCCAGGAATGTTGTCAAATATTACCGCCGAGATGTTAGGTTGGGTTAGGTTGGGTTATATTGCGTTATAGATATATATGAAGGTGCCCCGGAGACGTAGAGTGCAACAAGCCAGAAACGTGGTCAAATATTACCGCCGAGATGTTATATTAGGTTAGCTTATGTTATATTATGTTATTGATGTATATAAATATCCCACGGAGACGTAGAGGCCACCTCGCCAGGTATGTCTTCAAATATTACCGCCGAGAAGTTAGGTTGGGTGAGGTTAGGTTATATTACGTTATAGATGTATATAAAGGTCTCACGGAGACGTAGAGGCCAACAAGCCAGGAATGTGGTCAAATATTACCGCCGAGATGATAGGTTGGGTTAGGTTGGGTTATATTACGTTATTGATGTATATAAAGGTCCCACGGGGACGGAGAAGCCAACTCGCCAGGAATGTTGTCAAATATTACCGCCGAGATGTTAGGTTGGGTTAGGTTAGGTTATATTTCGTTATTGATGTATATGAAGGGCCCACGGAGACGTAGAGGCCAACTCGCCAGGTATGTTGTCAAATATTACCGCGGAGATGTTAGGTTGGGTTAGGTTAAGTTATATTACGTTATTGATGTATATAAAGGTCCCACGAAGGCGTAGAGGCCAACTCGCCAGGAATGTTGTCAAATATTACCGCCGAGATGATAGGTTGGATTAGGTTACGTTATATTACGTTATTGATGTATACGAGGGTTACACGGAGACATAGAGGCCAACTCGCCAGGAATGATGTCAAATATTACCGCCGAGATGTTAGGTTGCGTTAGGTTAGGTTATATTACGTTATTGATGCATATGAAGGTCAAACGGAGACGTAGGGGCCAACTCGCCAGGAATGTTGTCAAATATTACCGCCGAGATGATAGGTTGGGCTAGGTTAGATTATATTTCGTTATTGATGTATATGAAGGGCCCACGGAGACGTAGAGGCCAACTCGCCAGGTATGTTGTCACATTTACCGCGGAGATGTCAGGTTGGGTTAGGTTAAGTCATACTACGTTATTGATGTATATAAAGGTACCACGAAGACGTAGAGGCCAACTCGCCAGGAATGTTGTCAAATATTACCGCCGAGGTGATATGTTGGATTAGGTTACGTTATATTACGTTATTGATGTATATGATGGTCAAACGGAGACGTAGAGGCCAACTCGCCAGGAATGATGTCAAATATTACCGCCGAGACGTTAGGTTGGGTTACGTAAGGTTATATTACGTTATTGATGTATATAAAGGTCCCACGGAGACGCAGAGGTCAACAAGACAGTCATGTGGTCAAATATTACCGCCGAGGTGATAGGTTGGGTTAGGTTAGGTTATATTACGTTATTGAGATATATAAAGGTCCCACGGGGACGGAGAAGCCAACTCGCCAGGAATGTTGTCAAATATTACCGCCGAGATGTTAGGTTGGGTTAGGTTGGGTTATATTGCGTTATAGATCTATATGAAGGTGCCCCGGAGACGTAGAGTGCAACAAGCCAGAAACGTGGTCAAATATTACCGCCGAGATGTTATATTGGGTTAGCTTATGTTATATTATGTTATTGATGTATATAAATATCCCACGGAGACGTAGAGGCCACCTCGCCAGGTATGTCTTCAAATATTACCGCCGAGAAGTTAGGTTGGGTGAGGTTAGGTTATATTACGTTATAGATGTATATAAAGGTCTCACGGAGACGTAGAGGCCAACAAGCCAGGAATGTGGTCAAATATTACCGCCGAGATGATAGGTTGGGTTAGGTTGGGTTATATTACGTTATTGATGTATATAAAGGTCCCACGGGGACGGAGAAGCCAACTCGCCAGGAATGTTGTCAAATATTACCGCCGAGATGTTAGGTTGGGTTAGGTTAGGTTATATTACGTTATAGATCTATATGAAGGTCCCACGGAGACGTAGAGTGCAACAAGCCAGGAACGTGGTCAAATGTTTCCGCCGAGATGTTAGGTTGGGTTAGGTTAGGTTATATTACGTAATTGATGTATATAAAGGTCCCACGGAAGCGGAGAAGCCAACTCGCCAGGAATTTTGTCAAATATTACCGCCGAGATGATAGGTTGGGTTAGGTTAGGTTATATTTCGTTATTGATGTATATGAAGGGCCCACGTAGACGTAGAGGCCAACTCGCCAGGTATGTTGTCAAATATTACCGCGGAGATGTTAGGTTGGGTTAGGTTAAGTTATATTACGTTATTGATGTATATAAAGGTCCCACGAAGGCGTAGAGGCCAACTCGCCAGGAATGTGGTCAAATATTATCGCCGAGATGTTAGATTGGGTTAGGCTAGCTTATATTATGTTATTGATGTATATAAAGGTCTCACGGAGACGTAGAGGCCAACTCGCCAGGAATGTTGCCAAATATTACCGCCGAGAAGATAGGTTGGGTTATGTTAGGTTAGATTACGTTACTGATGTATAAGAAGGTCAAACGGGACGTAGAGGCCAACTCGCCAGGAATGTTGTCAAATATTACCGCGGAGATGATAGGTTGGGTTAGGTTAGGTTATATTACGTTATTGAGATATATAAAGGTCCCACGGGGACGGAGAAGCCAACTCGCTAGGAATGTTGTCAAATATTACCGCCGAGATGTTAGGTTGGGTTAGGTTGGGTTACATTACGTTATAGATCTATATGAAGGTGCCCCGGAGACGTAGAGTGCAACAAGCCAGGAACGTGGTCAAATATTACCGCCGAGATGTTATATTGGGTTAGCTTATGTTATATTATGTTATTGATGTATATAAATATCCCACGGAGACGTAGAGGCCACCTCGCCAGGTATGTCTTCAAATATTACCGCCGAGAAGTTAGGTTGGGTGAGGTTAGGTTATATTACGTTATAGATGTATATAAAGGTCTCACGGAGACGTAGAGGCCAACAAGCCAGGAATGTGGTCAAATATTACCGCCGAGATGATAGGTTGGGTTAGGTTGGGTTATATTACGTTATTGATGTATATAAAGGTCCCACGGGGACGGAGAAGCCAACTCGCCAGGAATGTTGTCAAATATTACCGCCGAGATGTTAGGTTGGGTTAGGTTAGGTTATATTACGTTATAGATCTATATGAAGGTCCCACGGAGACGTAGAGAGCAACAAGCCAGGAACGTGGTTAAATATTACCGCCGAGATGTTAGGTTGGGTTAGGTTAGGTTATATTACGTTATTGATGTATATAAAGGTCCCACGGAAGCGGAGACGCCAACTCGCCAGGAATTTTGTCAAATATTACTGCCGAGATGATAGGTTGGGTTAGGTTAGGTTATATTTCGTTATTGATGTATATGAAGGGCCCACGGAGACGTAGAGGCCAACTCGCCAGGTATGTTGTCAAATATTACCGCCGAGAAGATAGGTTGGGTTATGTTAGGTTAGATTACGTTACTGATGTATAAGAAGGTCAAACGGGACGTAGAGGCCAACTCGCCAGGAATGTTATCAAATATTACCGCCGAGATGATAGGTTGGGTTAGGTTAGGTTATATTACGTTATTGAGATATATAAAGGTCCCACGGGGACGGAGAAGCCAACTCGCCAGGAATGTTGCCAAATATTACCGCCGAGATGTTAGGTTGGGTTAGGTTAGGTTATATTACGTTATAGATCTATATGAAGGTGCCACGGAGACGTAGAGTGCAACAAGCCAGGAACGTGGTCAAATATTACCGCCGAGATGTTATATTGGGTTAGCTTATGTTATATTATGTTATTGATGTATATAAATATCCCACGGAGACGTAGAGGCCACCTCGCCAGGTATGTTTTCAAATATTACCGCCGAGAAGTTAGGTTGGGTGAGGTTAGGTTGTATTACGTTATAGATGTATATAAAGGTCTCACGGAGACGTAGAGGCCAACAGGCCAGGAATGTGGTCAAATATTACCGCCGAGATGATAGGTTGGGTTAGGTTAGGTTATATTACGTTATTGATGTATGTAAAGGCCCCACGGGGACGGAGAAGCCAACTCGCCAGGAATGTTGTCAAATATTACAGCCGAGATGTTAGGTTGGGTTAGGTTAGGTTATATTACGTTATAGATCTATATGAAGGTCCCACGGAGACGTAGAGTGCAACAAGCCAGGAACGTGGTCAAATGTTTCCGCCGAGATGTTAGGTTGGGTTAGGTTAGGTTATATTACGTTATTGATGTATATAAAGTTCCCACGGAAGCGGAGAAGCCAACTCGCCAGGAATTTTGTCAAATATTACCGCCGAGATGATAGGTTGGGTTAGGTTAGGTTATATTTCGTTATTGATGTATATGAAGGGCCCACGGAGACGTAGAGGCCAAATCGCCAGGTATGTTGTCAAATATTACCGACAAGATGTTAGGTTGGGTTAGGTTAAGTTATATTACGTTATTGATGTATATAAAGGTCCCACGAAGACGTAGAGGCCAACTCGCCAGGAATGTTGCCAAATATTACCGCCGAGAAGATAGGTTGGGTTATGTTAGGTTAGATTACGTTACTGATGTATAAGAAGGTCAAACGGGACGTAGAGGCCAACTCGCCAGGAATGTTATCAAATATTACCGCCGAGATGATAGGTTGGGTTAGGTTAGGTTATATTACGTTATTGAGATATATAAAGGTCCCACGGGGACGGAGAAGCCAACTCGCCAGGAATGTTGCCAAATATTACCGCCGAGATGTTAGGTTGGGTTAGGTTAGGTTATATTACGTTATAGATCTATATGAAGGTGCCACGGAGACGTAGAGTGCAACAAGCCAGGAACGTGGTCAAATATTACCGCCGAGATGTTATATTGGGTTAGCTTATGTTATATTATGTTATTGATGTATATAAATATCCCACGGAGACGTAGAGGCCACCTCGCCAGGTATGTTTTCAAATATTACCGCCGAGAAGTTAGGTTGGGTGAGGTTAGGTTGTATTACGTTATAGATGTATATAAAGGTCTCACGGAGACGTAGAGGCCAACAAGCCAGGAATGTGGTCAAATATTACCGCCGAGATGATAGGTTGGGTTAGGTTGGGTTATATTACGTTATTGATGTATATAAAGGTCCCACGGGGACGGAGAAGCCAACTCGCCAGGAATGTTGTCAAATATTACCGCCGAGATGTTAGGTTGGGTTAGGTTAGGTTATATTACGTTATAGATCTATATGAAGGTCCCACGGAGACGTAGAGTGCAACAAGCCAGGAACGTGGTCAAATGTTTCCGCCGAGATGTTAGGTTGGGTTAGGTTAGGTTATATTACGTTATTGATGTATATAAAGGTCCCACGGAAGCGGAGAAGCCAACTCGCCAGGAATTTTGTCAAATATTACCGCCGAGATGATAGGTTGGGTTAGGTTAGGTTATATTTCGTTATTGATGTATATGAAGGGCCCACGTAGACGTAGAGGCCAACTCGCCAGGTATGTTGTCAAATATTACCGCGGAGATGTTAGGTTGGGTTAGGTTAAGTTATATTACGTTATTGATGTATATAAAGGTCCCACGAAGGCGTAGAGGCCAACTCGCCAGGAATGTGGTCAAATATTATCGCCGAGATGTTAGATTGGGTTAGGCTAGCTTATATTATGTTATTGATGTATATAAAGGTCTCACGGAGACGTAGAGGCCAACTCGCCAGGAATGTTGCCAAATATTACCGCCGAGAAGATAGGTTGGGTTATGTTAGGTTAGATTACGTTACTGATGTATAAGAAGGTCAAACGGGACGTAGAGGCCAACTCGCCAGGAATGTTATCAAATATTACCGCCGAGATGATAGGTTGGGTTAGGTTAGGTTATATTACGTTATTGAGATATATAAAGGTCCCACGGGGACGGAGAAGCCAACTCGCCAGGAATGTTGCCAAATATTACCGCCGAGATGTTAGGTTGGGTTAGGTTAGGTTATATTACGTTATAGATCTATATGAAGGTGCCACGGAGACGTAGAGTGCAACAAGCCAGGAACGTGGTCAAATATTACCGCCGAGATGTTATATTGGGTTAGCTTATGTTATATTATGTTATTGATGTATATAAATATCCCACGGAGACGTAGAGGCCACCTCGCCAGGTATGTTTTCAAATATTACCGCCGAGAAGTTAGGTTGGGTGAGGTTAGGTTGTATTACGTTATAGATGTATATAAAGGTCTCACGGAGACGTAGAGGCCAACAGGCCAGGAATGTGGTCAAATATTACCGCCGAGATGATAGGTTGGGTTAGGTTAGGTTATATTACGTTATTGAGATATATAAAGGTCCCACGGGGACGGAGAAGCCAACTCGCCAGGAATGTTGCCAAATATTACCGCCGAGATGTTAGGTTGGGTTAGGTTAGGTTATATTACGTTATAGATCTATATGAAGGTGCCACGGAGACGTAGAGTGCAACAAGCCAGGAACGTGGTCAAATATTACCGCCGAGATGTTATATTGGGTTAGCTTATGTTATATTATGTTATTGATGTATATAAATATCCCACGGAGACGTAGAGGCCACCTCGCCAGGTATGTTTTCAAATATTACCGCCGAGAAGTTAGGTTGGGTGAGGTTAGGTTGTATTACGTTATAGATGTATATAAAGGTCTCACGGAGACGTAGAGGCCAACAGGCCAGGAATGTGGTCAAATATTACCGCCGAGATGATAGGTTGGGTTAGGTTAGGTTATATTACGTTATTGATGTATGTAAAGGCCCCACGGGGACGGAGAAGCCAACTCGCCAGGAATGTTGTCAAATATTACAGCCGAGATGTTAGGTTGGGTTAGGTTAGGTTATATTACGTTATAGATCTATATGAAGGTCCCACGGAGACGTAGAGTGCAACAAGCCAGGAACGTGGTCAAATGTTTCCGCCGAGATGTTAGGTTGGGTTAGGTTAGGTTATATTACGTTATTGATGTATATAAAGTTCCCACGGAAGCGGAGAAGCCAACTCGCCAGGAATTTTGTCAAATATTACCGCCGAGATGATAGGTTGGGTTAGGTTAGGTTATATTTCGTTATTGATGTATATGAAGGGCCCACGGAGACGTAGAGGCCAAATCGCCAGGTATGTTGTCAAATATTACCGACAAGATGTTAGGTTGGGTTAGGTTAAGTTATATTACGTTATTGATGTATATAAAGGTCCCACGAAGACGTAGAGGCCAACTCGCCAGGAATGTTGCCAAATATTACCGCCGAGAAGATAGGTTGGGTTATGTTAGGTTAGATTACGTTACTGATGTATAAGAAGGTCAAACGGGACGTAGAGGCCAACTCGCCAGGAATGTTATCAAATATTACCGCCGAGATGATAGGTTGGGTTAGGTTAGGTTATATTACGTTATTGAGATATATAAAGGTCCCACGGGGACGGAGAAGCCAACTCGCCAGGAATGTTGCCAAATATTACCGCCGAGATGTTAGGTTGGGTTAGGTTAGGTTATATTACGTTATAGATCTATATGAAGGTGCCACGGAGACGTAGAGTGCAACAAGCCAGGAACGTGGTCAAATATTACCGCCGAGATGTTATATTGGGTTAGCTTATGTTATATTATGTTATTGATGTATATAAATATCCCACGGAGACGTAGAGGCCACCTCGCCAGGTATGTTTTCAAATATTACCGCCGAGAAGTTAGGTTGGGTGAGGTTAGGTTGTATTACGTTATAGATGTATATAAAGGTCTCACGGAGACGTAGAGGCCAACAGGCCAGGAATGTGGTCAAATATTACCGCCGAGATGATAGGTTGGGTTAGGTTAGGTTATATTACGTTATTGATGTATGTAAAGGCCCCACGGGGACGGAGAAGCCAACTCGCCAGGAATGTTGTCAAATATTACAGCCGAGATGTTAGGTTGGGTTAGGTTAGGTTATATTACGTTATAGATCTATATGAAGGTCCCACGGAGACGTAGAGTGCAACAAGCCAGGAACGTGGTCAAATGTTTCCGCCGAGATGTTAGGTTGGGTTAGGTTAGGTTATATTACGTTATTGATGTATATAAAGGTCCCACGGAAGCGGAGAAGCCAACTCGCCAGGAATTTTGTCAAATATTACCGCCGAGATGATAGGTTGGGTTAGGTTAGGTTATATTTCGTTATTGATGTATATGAAGGGCCCACGTAGACGTAGAGGCCAACTCGCCAGGTATGTTGTCAAATATTACCGCGGAGATGTTAGGTTGGGTTAGGTTAAGTTATATTACGTTATTGATGTATATAAAGGTCCCACGAAGGCGTAGAGGCCAACTCGCCAGGAATGTGGTCAAATATTATCGCCGAGATGTTAGATTGGGTTAGGCTAGCTTATATTATGTTATTGATGTATATAAAGGTCTCACGGAGACGTAGAGGCCAACTCGCCAGGAATGTTGCCAAATATTACCGCCGAGAAGATAGGTTGGGTTATGTTAGGTTAGATTACGTTACTGATGTATAAGAAGGTCAAACGGGACGTAGAGGCCAACTCGCCAGGAATGTTATCAAATATTACCGCCGAGATGATAGGTTGGGTTAGGTTAGGTTATATTACGTTATTGAGATATATAAAGGTCCCACGGGGACGGAGAAGCCAACTCGCCAGGAATGTTGCCAAATATTACCGCCGAGATGTTAGGTTGGGTTAGGTTAGGTTATATTACGTTATAGATCTATATGAAGGTGCCACGGAGACGTAGAGTGCAACAAGCCAGGAACGTGGTCAAATATTACCGCCGAGATGTTATATTGGGTTAGCTTATGTTATATTATGTTATTGATGTATATAAATATCCCACGGAGACGTAGAGGCCACCTCGCCAGGTATGTTTTCAAATATTACCGCCGAGAAGTTAGGTTGGGTGAGGTTAGGTTGTATTACGTTATAGATGTATATAAAGGTCTCACGGAGACGTAGAGGCCAACAGGCCAGGAATGTGGTCAAATATTACCGCCGAGATGATAGGTTGGGTTAGGTTAGGTTATATTACGTTATTGATGTATGTAAAGGCCCCACGGGGACGGAGAAGCCAACTCGCCAGGAATGTTGTCAAATATTACAGCCGAGATGTTAGGTTGGGTTAGGTTAGGTTATATTACGTTATAGATCTATATGAAGGTCCCACGGAGACGTAGAGTGCAACAAGCCAGGAACGTGGTCAAATGTTTCCGCCGAGATGTTAGGTTGGGTTAGGTTAGGTTATATTACGTTATTGATGTATATAAAGTTCCCACGGAAGCGGAGAAGCCAACTCGCCAGGAATTTTGTCAAATATTACCGCCGAGATGATAGGTTGGGTTAGGTTAGGTTATATTTCGTTATTGATGTATATGAAGGGCCCACGGAGACGTAGAGGCCAAATCGCCAGGTATGTTGTCAAATATTACCGACAAGATGTTAGGTTGGGTTAGGTTAAGTTATATTACGTTATTGATGTATATAAAGGTCCCACGAAGACGTAGAGGCCAACTCGCCAGGAATGTTGTCAAATATTACCGCCGAGATGATAGGTTGGATTAAGTTACGTTATATTACGTTATTGATGTATATGAGGGTTACACGGAGACATAGAGGCCAACTCGACAGGAATGATGTCAAATATTACCGCCGAGATGTTAGGTTGCGTTAGGTTAGGTTATATTACGTTATTGTTGCATATGAAGGTCAAACGGAGACGTAGGGGCCAACTCGCCAGGAATGTTGTCAAATATTACCGCGGAGATGATAGGTTGGGTTAGGTTAGGTTATATTACGTTATTGAGATATATAAAGGTCCCACGGGGACGGAGAAGCCAACTCGCCAGGAATGTTGCCAAATATTACCGCCGAGATGTTAGGTTGGGTTAGGTTAGGTTATATTACGTTATAGATCTATATGAAGGTGCCACGGAGACGTAGAGTGCAACAAGCCAGGAACGTGGTCAAATATTACCGCCGAGATGTTATATTGGGTTAGCTTATGTTATATTATGTTATTGATGTATATAAATATCCCACGGAGACGTAGAGGCCACCTCGCCAGGTATGTTTTCAAATATTACCGCCGAGAAGTTAGGTTGGGTGAGGTTAGGTTGTATTACGTTATAGATGTATATAAAGGTCTCACGGAGACGTAGAGGCCAACAGGCCAGGAATGTGGTCAAATATTACCGCCGAGATGATAGGTTGGGTTAGGTTAGGTTATATTACGTTATTGATGTATGTAAAGGCCCCACGGGGACGGAGAAGCCAACTCGCCAGGAATGTTGTCAAATATTACAGCCGAGATGTTAGGTTGGGTTAGGTTAGGTTATATTACGTTATAGATCTATATGAAGGTCCCACGGAGACGTAGAGTGCAACAAGCCAGGAACGTGGTCAAATGTTTCCGCCGAGATGTTAGGTTGGGTTAGGTTAGGTTATATTACGTTATTGATGTATATAAAGGTCCCACGGAAGCGGAGAAGCCAACTCGCCAGGAATTTTGTCAAATATTACCGCCGAGATGATAGGTTGGGTTAGGTTAGGTTATATTTCGTTATTGATGTATATGAAGGGCCCACGGAGACGTAGAGGCCAACTCGCCAGGAATGTTGTCAAATATTACCGCCGAGATGATAGGTTGGATTAAGTTACGTTATATTACGTTATTGATGTATACGAGGGTTACACGGAGACATAGAGGCCAACTCGCCAGGAATGATGTCAAATATTACCGCCGAGATGTTAGGTTGCGTTAGGTTAGGTTATATTACGTTATTGATGCATATGAAGGTCAAACGGAGACGTAGGGGCCAACTCGCCAGGAATGTTGTCAAATATTACCGCCGAGATGATAGGTTGGGCTAGGTTAGATTATATTTCGTTATTGATGTATATGAAGGGCCCACGGAGACGTAGAGGCCAACTCGCCAGGTATGTTGTCACATTTACCGCGGAGATGTCAGGTTGGGTTAGGTTAAGTCATACTACGTTATTGATGTATATAAAGGTACCACGAAGACGTAGAGGCCAACTCGCCAGGAATGTTGTCAAATATTACCGCCGAGGTGATATGTTGGATTAGGTTACGTTATATTACGTTATTGATGTATATGATGGTCAAACGGAGACGTAGAGGCCAACTCGCCAGGAATGATGTCAAATATTACCGCCGAGACGTTAGGTTGGGTTACGTAAGGTTATATTACGTTATTGATGTATATAAAGGTCCCACGGAGACGTAGATGCCAACTCGCCCGGAATGTTTTCAAATATTACCGCCGAAATGCTAGGTTGGGTTAGGTTAGGTTATTACGTTATTGATGTATATAAAGGTCCCACGGAGACGTAGATGCCAACTCGCCAGGAATGTTATCAAATATTACCGCCGAGGTGATAGGTTGGGTTAGGTTAGGTTATATTACGTTATTGAGATATATAAAGGTCCCACGGGGACGGAGAAGCCAACTCGCCAGGAATGTTGTCAAATATTACCGCCGAGATGTTAGGTTGGGTTAGGTTGGGTTATATTGCGTTATAGATATATATGAAGGTGCCCCGGAGACGTAGAGTGCAACAAGCCAGAAACGTGGTCAAATATTACCGCCGAGATGTTATATTAGGTTAGCTTATGTTATATTATGTTATTGATGTATATAAATATCCCACGGAGACGTAGAGGCCACCTCGCCAGGTATGTCTTCAAATATTACCGCCGAGAAGTTAGGTTGGGTGAGGTTAGGTTATATTACGTTATAGATGTATATAAAGGTCTCACGGAGACGTAGAGGCCAACAAGCCAGGAATGTGGTCAAATATTACCGCCGAGATGATAGGTTGGGTTAGGTTGGGTTATATTACGTTATTGATGTATATAAAGGTCCCACGGGGACGGAGAAGCCAACTCGCCAGGAATGTTGTCAAATATTACCGCCGAGATGTTAGGTTGGGTTAGGTTAGGTTATATTTCGTTATTGATGTATATGAAGGGCCCACGGAGACGTAGAGGCCAACTCGCCAGGTATGTTGTCAAATATTACCGCGGAGATGTTAGGTTGGGTTAGGTTAAGTTATATTACGTTATTGATGTATATAAAGGTCCCACGAAGGCGTAGAGGCCAACTCGCCAGGAATGTTGTCAAATATTACCGCCGAGATGATAGGTTGGATTAGGTTACGTTATATTACGTTATTGATGTATACGAGGGTTACACGGAGACATAGAGGCCAACTCGCCAGGAATGATGTCAAATATTACCGCCGAGATGTTAGGTTGCGTTAGGTTAGGTTATATTACGTTATTGATGCATATGAAGGTCAAACGGAGACGTAGGGGCCAACTCGCCAGGAATGTTGTCAAATATTACCGCCGAGATGATAGGTTGGGCTAGGTTAGATTATATTTCGTTATTGATGTATATGAAGGGCCCACGGAGACGTAGAGGCCAACTCGCCAGGTATGTTGTCACATTTACCGCGGAGATGTCAGTTTGGGTTAGGTTAAGTCATACTACGTTATTGATGTATATAAAGGTACCACGAAGACGTAGAGGCCAACTCGCCAGGAATGTTGTCAAATATTACCGCCGAGGTGATATGTTGGATTAGGTTACGTTATATTACGTTATTGATGTATATGATGGTCAAACGGAGACGTAGAGGCCAACTCGCCAGGAATGATGTCAAATATTACCGCCGAGACGTTAGGTTGGGTTACGTAAGGTTATATTACGTTATTGATGTATATAAAGGTCCCACGGAGACGCAGAGGTCAACAAGACAGTCATGTGGTCAAATATTACCGCCGAGGTGATAGGTTGGGTTAGGTTAGGTTATATTACGTTATTGAGATATATAAAGGTCCCACGGGGACGGAGAAGCCAACTCGCCAGGAATGTTGTCAAATATTACCGCCGAGATGTTAGGTTGGGTTAGGTTGGGTTATATTGCGTTATAGATCTATATGAAGGTGCCCCGGAGACGTAGAGTGCAACAAGCCAGAAACGTGGTCAAATATTACCGCCGAGATGTTATATTGGGTTAGCTTATGTTATATTATGTTATTGATGTATATAAATATCCCACGGAGACGTAGAGGCCACCTCGCCAGGTATGTCTTCAAATATTACCGCCGAGAAGTTAGGTTGGGTGAGGTTAGGTTATATTACGTTATAGATGTATATAAAGGTCTCACGGAGACGTAGAGGCCAACAAGCCAGGAATGTGGTCAAATATTACCGCCGAGATGATAGGTTGGGTTAGGTTGGGTTATATTACGTTATTGATGTATATAAAGGTCCCACGGGGACGGAGAAGCCAACTCGCCAGGAATGTTGTCAAATATTACCGCCGAGATGTTAGGTTGGGTTAGGTTAGGTTATATTACGTTATAGATCTATATGAAGGTCCCACGGAGACGTAGAGTGCAACAAGCCAGGAACGTGGTCAAATATTACCGCCGAGATGTTAGGTTGGGTTAGGTTAGGTTATATTACGTTATTGATGTATATAAAGGTCCCACGGAAGCGGAGAAGCCAACTCGCCAGGAATTTTGTCAAATATTACCGCCGAGATGATAGGTTGGGTTAGGTTAGGTTATATTTCGTTATTGATGTATATGAAGGGCCCACGGAGACGTAGAGGCCAACTCGCCAGGTATGTTGTCAAATATTACCGCGGAGATGTTAGGTTGGGTTAGGTTAAGTTATATTACGTTATTGATGTATATAAAGGTCCCACGAAGGCGTAGAGGCCAACTCGCCAGGAATGTGGTCAAATATTATCGCCGAGATGTTAGATTGGGTTAGGCTAGCTTATATTATGTTATTGATGTATATAAAGGTCTCACGGAGACGTAGAGGCCAACTCGCCAGGAATGTTGCCAAATATTACCGCCGAGAAGATAGGTTGGGTTATGTTAGGTTAGATTACGTTACTGATGTATAAGAAGGTCAAACGGGACGTAGAGGCCAACTCGCCAGGAATGTTATCAAATATTACCGCCGAGATGATAGGTTGGGTTAGGTTAGGTTATATTACGTTATTGAGATATATAAAGGTCCCACGGGGACGGAGAAGCCAACTCGCCAGGAATGTTGCCAAATATTACCGCCGAGATGTTAGGTTGGGTTAGGTTAGGTTATATTACGTTATAGATCTATATGAAGGTGCCACGGAGACGTAGAGTGCAACAAGCCAGGAACGTGGTCAAATATTACCGCCGAGATGTTATATTGGGTTAGCTTATGTTATATTATGTTATTGATGTATATAAATATCCCACGGAGACGTAGAGGCCACCTCGCCAGGTATGTTTTCAAATATTACCGCCGAGAAGTTAGGTTGGGTGAGGTTAGGTTGTATTACGTTATAGATGTATATAAAGGTCTCACGGAGACGTAGAGGCCAACAGGCCAGGAATGTGGTCAAATATTACCGCCGTGATGATAGGTTGGGTTAGGTTAGGTTATATTACGTTATTGATGTATGTAAAGGCCCCACGGGGACGGAGAAGCCAACTCGCCAGGAATGTTGTCAAATATTACAGCCGAGATGTTAGGTTGGGTTAGGTTAGGTTATATTACGTTAGAGATCTATATGAAGGTCCCACGGAGACGTGGAGTGCAACAAGCCAGGAACGTGGTCAAATATTACCGCCGAGATGTTATATTGGGTTAGCTTATGTTATATTACGTTATTGATGTATATAAATATCCCACGGAGACGTAGAGGCCACCTCGCCAGGTATGTTTTCAAATATTACCGCCGAGAAGTTAGGTTGGGTGAGGTTAGGTTATATTACGTTATAGATGTATATAAAGGTCTCACGGAGACATAGAGGCCAACTCGCCAGGAATGATGTCAAATATTACCGCCGAGATGTTAGGTTGCATTAGGTTAGGTTATATTACGTTATTGATGCATATGAAGGTCAAACGGAGACGTAGGGGCCAACTCGCCAGGAATGTTGTCAAATATTACCGCCGAGATGATCGGTTGGGTTAGGTTAGGTTATATTCCGTTATAGATGTATATAAAGGTCCCACGGAGACGTAGGGGCCAACATGCCAGGAATGTTGTCAAATATTACCGCCGAGATGTTAGATTGGGTTAGGTTATGTTATATTACGTTATTGATGTATATGATGGTCAAACGGAGACGTAAAGGCCAACTCGCCAGGAATGATGTCAAATATAACCGCCCAGATGTTAGGTTGGGTTAGGTTAGGTTATGTTACGTTATTGATGTATATAAAGGTCCCACGGGGACGTAGAGGCCAACAAGCCAGGAATGTGGTCAAATATTACCGCCGAGATGTTAGGTTGGGTTAGGTTAGGTTATATTACGTTATTGATGTATATAAAGGTTCCACGGAGACGTAGAGGCCAACTCGCCAGGAATGATGCCAGATATTACCGACGAGATGTTAGGTTGGGTTAGGTTAGGTTACATTACGTTATTGATGTATATAAAGATCCCACGGAGACGTAGAGGCCAACTCGCCAGGTATGTTGTCAAATATTACCGCCGAGATGTTCGGTTGTGTTAGGTTAGGTTATATTACGTTATTGATGTATATAAAGGTCCCACGGAAACGGGGAAGCCAACTCGCCAGGAATTTTGTCATATATTACCGGCGAAATGATAGGTTGGGTTAGGTTAAGTTATATTACGTTATTGATGTATATAAAGGTCCCACGAAGGCGTAGAGGCCAACTCGCCAGGAATGTTGTCAAATATTACCGCCGAGATGATAGGTTGGATTAGGTTACGTTATATTACGTTATTGATGTATACGAGGGTTACACGGAGACATAGAGGCCAACTCGCCAGGAATGATGTCAAATATTACCGCCGAGATGTTAGGTTGCGTTAGGTTAGGTTATATTACGTTATTGATGCATATGAAGGTCAAACGGAGACGTAGGGGCCAACTCGCCAGGAATGTTGTCAAATATTACCGCCGAGATGATAGGTTGGGCTAGGTTAGATTATATTTCGTTATTGATGTATATGAAGGGCCCACGGAGACGTAGAGGCCAACTCGCCAGGTATGTTGTCACATTTACCGCGGAGATGTCAGGTTGGGTTAGGTTAAGTCATACTACGTTATTGATGTATATAAAGGTACCACGAAGACGTAGAGGCCAACTCGCCAGGAATGTTGTCAAATATTACCGCCGAGGTGATATGTTGGATTAGGTTACGTTATATTACGTTATTGATGTATATGATGGTCAAACGGAGACGTAGAGGCCAACTCGCCAGGAATGATGTCAAATATTACCGCCGAGACGTTAGGTTGGGTTACGTAAGGTTATATTACGTTATTGATGTATATAAAGGTCCCACGGAGACGCAGAGGTCAACAAGAGAGTCATGTGGTCAAATATTACCGCCGAGGTGATAGGTTGGGTTAGGTTAGGTTATATTACGTTATTGAGATATATAAAGGTCCCACGGGGACGGAGAAGCCAACTCGCCAGGAATGTTGTCAAATATTACCGCCGAGATGTTAGGTTGGGTTAGGTTGGGTTATATTGCGTTATAGATCTATATGAAGGTGCCCCGGAGACGTAGAGTGCAACAAGCCAGAAACGTGGTCAAATATTACCGCCGAGATGTTATATTGGGTTAGCTTATGTTATATTATGTTATTGATGTATATAAATATCCCACGGAGACGTAGAGGCCACCTCGCCAGGTATGTCTTCAAATATTACCGCCGAGAAGTTAGGTTGGGTGAGGTTAGGTTATATTACGTTATAGATGTATATAAAGGTCTCACGGAGACGTAGAGGCCAACAAGCCAGGAATGTGGTCAAATATTACCGCCGAGATGATAGGTTGGGTTAGGTTGGGTTATATTACGTTATTGATGTATATAAAGGTCCCACGGGGACGGAGAAGCCAACTCGCCAGGAATGTTGTCAAATATTACCGCCGAGATGTTAGGTTGGGTTAGGTTAGGTTATATTACGTTATAGATCTATATGAAGGTCCCACGGAGACGTAGAGTGCAACAAGCCAGGAACGTGGTCAAATATTACCGCCGAGATGTTAGGTTGGGTTAGGTTAGGTTATATTACGTTATTGATGTATATAAAGGTCCCACGGAAGCGGAGAAGCCAACTCGCCAGGAATTTTGTCAAATATTACCGCCGAGATGATAGGTTGGGTTAGGTTAGGTTATATTTCGTTATTGATGTATATGAAGGGCCCACGGAGACGTAGAGGCCAACTCGCCAGGTATGTTGTCAAATATTACCGCGGAGATGTTAGGTTGGGTTAGGTTAAGTTATATTACGTTATTGATGTATATAAAGGTCCCACGAAGGCGTAGAGGCCAACTCGCCAGGAATGTGGTCAAATATTATCGCCGAGATGTTAGATTGGGTTAGGCTAGCTTATATTATGTTATTGATGTATATAAAGGTCTCACGGAGACGTAGAGGCCAACTCGCCAGGAATGTTGCCAAATATTACCGCCGAGAAGATAGGTTGGGTTATGTTAGGTTAGATTACGTTACTGATGTATAAGAAGGTCAAACGGGACGTAGAGGCCAACTCGCCAGGAATGTTATCAAATATTACCGCCGAGATGATAGGTTGGGTTAGGTTAGGTTATATTACGTTATTGAGATATATAAAGGTCCCACGGGGACGGAGAAGCCAACTCGCCAGGAATGTTGCCAAATATTACCGCCGAGATGTTAGGTTGGGTTAGGTTAGGTTATATTACGTTATAGATCTATATGAAGGTGCCACGGAGACGTAGAGTGCAACAAGCCAGGAACGTGGTCAAATATTACCGCCGAGATGTTATATTGGGTTAGCTTATGTTATATTATGTTATTGATGTATATAAATATCCCACGGAGACGTAGAGGCCACCTCGCCAGGTATGTTTTCAAATATTACCGCCGAGAAGTTAGGTTGGGTGAGGTTAGGTTGTATTACGTTATAGATGTATATAAAGGTCTCACGGAGACGTAGAGGCCAACAGGCCAGGAATGTGGTCAAATATTACCGCCGTGATGATAGGTTGGGTTAGGTTAGGTTATATTACGTTATTGATGTATGTAAAGGCCCCACGGGGACGGAGAAGCCAACTCGCCAGGAATGTTGTCAAATATTACAGCCGAGATGTTAGGTTGGGTTAGGTTAGGTTATATTACGTTAGAGATCTATATGAAGGTCCCACGGAGACGTGGAGTGCAACAAGCCAGGAACGTGGTCAAATATTACCGCCGAGATGTTATATTGGGTTAGCTTATGTTATATTACGTTATTGATGTATATAAATATCCCACGGAGACGTAGAGGCCACCTCGCCAGGTATGTTTTCAAATATTACCGCCGAGAAGTTAGGTTGGGTGAGGTTAGGTTATATTACGTTATAGATGTATATAAAGGTCTCACGGAGACATAGAGGCCAACTCGCCAGGAATGATGTCAAATATTACCGCCGAGATGTTAGGTTGCATTAGGTTAGGTTATATTACGTTATTGATGCATATGAAGGTCAAACGGAGACGTAGGGGCCAACTCGCCAGGAATGTTGTCAAATATTACCGCCGAGATGATCGGTTGGGTTAGGTTAGGTTATATTCCGTTATAGATGTATATAAAGGTCCCACGGAGACGTAGGGGCCAACATGCCAGGAATGTTGTCAAATATTACCGCCGAGATGTTAGATTGGGTTAGGTTATGTTATATTACGTTATTGATGTATATGATGGTCAAACGGAGACGTAAAGGCCAACTCGCCAGGAATGATGTCAAATATAACCGCCCAGATGTTAGGTTGGGTTAGGTTAGGTTATGTTACGTTATTGATGTATATAAAGGTCCCACGGGGACGTAGAGGCCAACAAGCCAGGAATGTGGTCAAATATTACCGCCGAGATGTTAGGTTGGGTTAGGTTAGGTTATATTACGTTATTGATGTATATAAAGGTTCCACGGAGACGTAGAGGCCAACTCGCCAGGAATGATGCCAGATATTACCGACGAGATGTTAGGTTGGGTTAGGTTAGGTTACATTACGTTATTGATGTATATAAAGATCCCACGGAGACGTAGAGGCCAACTCGCCAGGTATGTTGTCAAATATTACCGCCGAGATGTTCGGTTGTGTTAGGTTAGGTTATATTACGTTATTGATGTATATAAAGGTCCCACGGAAACGGGGAAGCCAACTCGCCAGGAATTTTGTCATATATTACCGGCGAAATGATAGGTTGGGTTAGGTTAAGTTATATTACGTTATTGATGTATATAAAGGTCCCACGAAGGCGTAGAGGCCAACTCGCCAGGAATGTTGTCAAATATTACCGCCGAGATGATAGGTTGGATTAGGTTACGTTATATTACGTTATTGATGTATACGAGGGTTACACGGAGACATAGAGGCCAACTCGCCAGGAATGATGTCAAATATTACCGCCGAGATGTTAGGTTGGGTTAAGTTACGTTATATTACGTTATTGAGGTATACGAGGGTTACACGGAGACATAGGGGCCAACTCGCCAGGAATGTAGTCAAATATTACCGCCGAGATGATAGGTTGGGCTAGGTTAGATTATATTTCGTTATTGATGTATATGAAGGGCCCACGGAGACGTAGAGGCCAACTCGCCAGGTATGTTGTCACATTTACCGCGGAGATGTCAGGTTGGGTTAGGTTAAGTCATACTACGTTATTGATGTATATAAAGGTACCACGAAGACGTAGAGGCCAACTCGCCAGGAATGTTGTCAAATATTACCGCCGAGGTGATATGTTGGATTAGGTTACGTTATATTACGTTATTGATGTATATGATGGTCAAACGGAGACGTAGAGGCCAACTCGCCAGGAATGATGTCAAATATTACCGCCGAGACGTTAGGTTGGGTTACGTAAGGTTATATTACGTTATTGATGTATATAAAGGTCCCACGGAGACGCAGAGGTCAACAAGACAGTCATGTGGTCAAATATTACCGCCGAGGTGATAGGTTGGGTTAGGTTAGGTTATATTACGTTATTGAGATATATAAAGGTCCCACGGGGACGGAGAAGCCAACTCGCCAGGAATGTTGTCAAATATTACCGCCGAGATGTTAGGTTGGGTTAGGTTGGGTTATATTGCGTTATAGATCTATATGAAGGTGCCCCGGAGACGTAGAGTGCAACAAGCCAGAAACGTGGTCAAATATTACCGCCGAGATGTTATATTGGGTTAGCTTATGTTATATTATGTTATTGATGTATATAAATATCCCACGGAGACGTAGAGGCCACCTCGCCAGGTATGTCTTCAAATATTACCGCCGAGAAGTTAGGTTGGGTGAGGTTAGGTTATATTACGTTATAGATGTATATAAAGGTCTCACGGAGACGTAGAGGCCAACAAGCCAGGAATGTGGTCAAATATTACCGCCGAGATGATAGGTTGGGTTAGGTTGGGTTATATTACGTTATTGATGTATATAAAGGTCCCACGGGGACGGAGAAGCCAACTCGCCAGGAATGTTGTCAAATATTACCGCCGAGATGTTAGGTTGGGTTAGGTTAGGTTATATTACGTTATAGATCTATATGAAGGTCCCACGGAGACGTAGAGTGCAACAAGCCAGGAACGTGGTCAAATATTACCGCCGAGATGTTAGGTTGGGTTAGGTTAGGTTATATTACGTTATTGATGTATATAAAGGTCCCACGGAAGCGGAGAAGCCAACTCGCCAGGAATTTTGTCAAATATTACCGCCGAGATGATAGGTTGGGTTAGGTTAGGTTATATTTCGTTATTGATGTATATGAAGGGCCCACGTAGACGTAGAGGCCAACTCGCCAGGTATGTTGTCAAATATTACCGCGGAGATGTTAGGTTGGGTTAGGTTAAGTTATATTACGTTATTGATGTATATAAAGGTCCCACGAAGGCGTAGAGGCCAACTCGCCAGGAATGTGGTCAAATATTATCGCCGAGATGTTAGATTGGGTTAGGCTAGCTTATATTATGTTATTGATGTATATAAAGGTCTCACGGAGACGTAGAGGCCAACTCGCCAGGAATGTTGCCAAATATTACCGCCGAGAAGATAGGTTGGGTTATGTTAGGTTAGATTACGTTACTGATGTATAAGAAGGTCAAACGGGACGTAGAGGCCAACTCGCCAGGAATGTTATCAAATATTACCGCCGAGATGATAGGTTGGGTTAGGTTAGGTTATATTACGTTATTGAGATATATAAAGGTCCCACGGGGACGGAGAAGCCAACTCGCCAGGAATGTTGTCAAATATTACCGCCGAGATGTTAGGTTGGGTTAGGTTAGGTTATATTACGTGATAGATCTATATGAAAGTGCCACGGAGACGTAGAGTGCAACAAGCCAGGAACGTGGTCAAATATTACCGCCGAGATGTTATATTGGGTTAGCTTATGTTATATTATGTTATTGATGTATATAAATATCCCACGGAGACGTAGAGGCCACCTCGCCAGGTATGTTTTCAAATATTACCGCCGAGAAGTTAGGTTGGGTGAGGTTAGGTTATATTACGTTATAGATGTATATAAAGGTCTCACGGAGACGTAGAGGCCAACAGGCCAGGAATGTGGTCAAATATTACCGCCGTGATGATAGGTTGGGTTAGGTTAGGTTATATTACGTTATTGATGTATGTAAAGGCCCCACGGGGACGGAGAAGCCAACTCGCCAGGAATGTTGTCAAATATTACAGCCGAGATGTTAGGTTGGGTTAGGTTAGGTTATATTACGTTAGAGATCTATATGAAGGTCCCACGGAGACGTGGAGTGCAACAAGCCAGGAACGTGGTCAAATATTACCGCCGAGATGTTATATTGGGTTAGCTTATGTTATATTACGTTATTGATGTATATAAATATCCCACGGAGACGTAGAGGCCACCTCGCCAGGTATGTTTTCAAATATTACCGCCGAGAAGTTAGGTTGGGTGAGGTTAGGTTATATTACGTTATAGATGTATATAAAGGTCTCACGGAGACATAGAGGCCAACTCGCCAGGAATGATGTCAAATATTACCGCCGAGATGTTAGGTTGCATTAGGTTAGGTTATATTACGTTATTGATGCATATGAAGGTCAAACGGAGACGTAGGGGCCAACTCGCCAGGAATGTTGTCAAATATTACCGCCGAGATGATCGGTTGGGTTAGGTTAGGTTATATTCCGTTATAGATGTATATAAAGGTCCCACGGAGACGTAGGGGCCAACATGCCAGGAATGTTGTCAAATATTACCGCCGAGATGTTAGATTGGGTTAGGTTATGTTATATTACGTTATTGATGTATATGATGGTCAAACGGAGACGTAAAGGCCAACTCGCCAGGAATGATGTCAAATATAACCGCCCAGATGTTAGGTTGGGTTAGGTTAGGTTATGTTACGTTATTGATGTATATAAAGGTCCCACGGGGACGTAGAGGCCAACAAGCCAGGAATGTGGTCAAATATTACCGCCGAGATGTTAGGTTGGGTTAGGTTAGGTTATATTACGTTATTGATGTATATAAAGGTTCCACGGAGACGTAGAGGCCAACTCGCCAGGAATGATGCCAGATATTACCGACGAGATGTTAGGTTGGGTTAGCTTAGGTTACATTACGTTATTGATGTATATAAAGATCCCACGGAGACGTAGAGGCCAACTCGCCAGGTATGTTGTCAAATATTACCGCCGAGATGTTCGGTTGTGTTAGGTTAGGTTATATTACGTTATTGATGTATATAAAGGTCCCACGGAAACGGGGAAGCCAACTCGCCAGGAATTTTGTCATATATTACCGGCGAAATGATAGGTTGGGTTAGGTTAGGTTATATTTCGTTACTGCTGTATATGAAGGTCCCACGGAGACATAGAGGCCAACTCGCCAGGAATGATGTCAAATATTACCGCCGAGATGTTAGGTTGCGTTAGGTTAGGTTATATTACGTTATTGATGAATATAAAGGTCCCGCGGAAGCGGAGAAGCCAACTCGCCAGGAATGTTGCCAATTATTACCGCCGAGAAGATAGGTTGGGTTATGTTAGGTTAGATTACGTTATTGATGTATAAGAAGGTCAAACGGAGACGTAGAGGCCAACTCGCCAGGAATGTTGTCAAATATTACCCCCGAGATGATAGGTTGGATTAAGTTACGTTATATTACGTTATTGATGTATACGAGGGTTACACGGAGACATAGAGGCCAACTCGCCAGGAATGTTGTCAAATATTACCCCCGAGATGATAGGTTGGATTAAGTTACGTTATATTACGTTATTGATGTATACGAGGGTTACACGGAGACATAGAGGCCAACTCGCCAGGAATGATGTCAAATATTACCGCCGAGATGTTAGGTTGCGTTAGGTTAGGTTATATTACGTTATTGATGTATATGAAGGTCAAACGGAGACGTAGAGGCCAACTCGCCAGGAATGTTGTCAAATATTATCGCCCAGATGATAGGTTGGGTTAGGTTATGTTATATTACGTTATTGATGTATATAAAGGTTCCACGGAGACGTAGAGGCCAACTCGCCAGGAATGATGCCAGATATTACCGACGAGATGTTAGGTTGGGTTAGGTTAGGTTATATTACGTTATTGATGTATATAAAGATCCCACGGAGACGTAGAGGCCAACTCGCCAGGTATGTTGTCAAATATTACCGCCGAGATGTTCGGTTGGGTTAGGTTAGGTTATTTTACGTTATTTATGTATATAAAAGTCCCACGGAGACGTAGAGGCCAACGAGACAGGCATGTGGTCAAATATTACCGCCGAGAAGTTAGGTTGGGTTAGGTTAGGTTATATTACGTTATTGATGTATATGATGGTCAAACGGAGACGTAAAGGCCAACTCGCCAGGAATGATGTCAAATATAACCGCCCAGATGTTAGGTTAGGTTAGGTTAGGTTATATTACGTTATTGATGTATATAAAGGTCTCACGGGGACGTAGAGGCCAACAAGCCAGGAATGTGGTCAAATATTACCGCCGAGATGTTAGGTTGGGTTAGATTAGGTTATATTACGTTATTGATGTATATAAAGGTTCCACGGAGACGTAGAGGCCAACTCGCCAGGAATGATGCCAGATATTACCGACGAGATGTTAGGTTGGGTTAGGTTAGGTTACATTACGTTATTGATGTATATAAAGATCCCACGGAGACGTAGAGGCCAACTCGCCAGGTATGTTGTCAAATATTACCGCCGAGATGTTCGGTTGTGTTAGGTTAGGTTATATTACGTTATTGATGTATATAAAGGTCCCACGGAAACGGGGAAGCCAATTCGCCAGGAATTTTGTCATATATTACCGGCGAAATGATAGGTTGGGTTAGGTTAGGTTATATTTCGTTACTGCTGTATATGAAGGTCCCACGGAGACGTAGAGGTCAACTCGCCAGGTATGTTGTCAAATATTACCGCGGTGATGTTAGGTTGGGTTAAGTTACGTTATATTACGTTATTGAGGTATACGAGGGTTACACGGAGACATAGAGGCCAACTCGCCAGGAATGATGTCAAATATTACCGCCGAGATGTTAGGTTGCGTTAGGTTAGGTTATATTACGTTATTGATGTATATAAAGGTCCCACGGAAGCGGAGAAGCCAACTCGCCAGGAATGTTGCCAAATATTACCCCCGAGATGATAGGTTGGATTAAGTTACGTTATATTACGTTATTGATGTATACGAGGGTTACACGGAGACATAGAGGCCAACTCGCCAGGAATGATGTCAAATATTACCGCCGAGATGTTAGGTTGCGTTAGGTTAGGTTATATTACGTTATTGAGGTATATGAAGGTCAAACGGAGACGTAGAGGCCAACTCGCCAGGAATGTTGTCAAATATTATCGCCCAGATGATAGGTTGGGTTAGGTTATGTTATATTACGTTATTGATGTATATAAAGGTTCCACGGAGACGTAGAGGCCAACTCGCCAGGAATGATGCCAGATATTACCGACGAGATGTTAGGTTGGGTTAGGTTAGGTTATATTACGTTATTGATGTATATAAAGATCCCACGGAGACGTAGAGGCCAACTCGCCAGGTATGTTGTCAAATATTACCGCCGAGATGTTCGGTTGGGTTAGGTTAGGTTATTTTACGTTATTTATGTATATAAAAGTCCCACGGGGACGTAGAGGCCAACGAGACAGGCATGTGGTCAAATATTACCGCCGAGAAGTTAGGATGGGTTAGGTTAGGTTATATTACGTTATTGATGTATATGATGGTCAAACGGAGACGTAAAGGCCAACTCGCCAGGAATGATGTCAAATATAACCGCCCAGATGTTAGGTTGGGTTAGGTTAGGTTATATTACGTTATTGATGTATATAAAGGTCCCACGGGGACGTAGAGGCCAACAAGCCAGGAATGTGTTCAAATATTACCGCCGAGATGTTAGGTTGGGTTAGGTTAGGTTATATTACGTTATTGATGTATATAAAGGTTCCACGGAGACGTAGAGGCCAACTCGCCAGGAATGATGCCAGATATTACCGACGAGATGTTAGGTTGGGTTAGGTTAGGTTACATTACGTTATTGATGTATATAAAGATCCCACGGAGACGTAGAGGCCAACTCGCCAGGTATGTTGTCAAATATTACCACCGAGATGTTCGGTTGTGTTAGGTTAGGTTATATTACGTTATTGATGTATATAAAGGTCCCACGGAAACGGGGAAGCCAATTCGCCAGGAATTTTGTCATATATTACCGGCGAAATGATAGGTTGGGTTAGGTTAGGTTATATTTCGTTACTGCTGTATATGAAGGTCCCACGGAGACGTAGAGGTCAACTCGCCAGGTATGTTGTCAAATATTACCGCGGTGATGTTAGGTTGGGTTAAGTTACGTTATATTACGTTATTGAGGTATACGAGGGTTACACGGAGACATAGAGGCCAACTCGCCAGGAATGATGTCAAATATTACCGCCGAGATGTTAGGTTGCGTTAGGTTAGGTTATATTACGTTATTGATGTATATAAAGGTCCCACGGAAGCGGAGAAGCCAACTCGCCAGGAATGTTGCCAAATATTACCCCCGAGATGATAGGTTGGATTAAGTTACGTTATATTACGTTATTGATGTATACGAGGGTTACACGGAGACATAGAGGCCAACTCGCCAGGAATGATGTCAAATATTACCGCCGAGATGTTAGGTTGCGTTAGGTTAGGTTATATTACGTTATTGAGGTATATGAAGGTCAAACGGAGACGTAGAGGCCAACTCGCCAGGAATGTTGTCAAATATTATCGCCCAGATGATAGGTTGGGTTAGGTTATGTTATATTACGTTATTGATGTATATAAAGGTTCCACGGAGACGTAGAGGCCAACTCGCCAGGAATGATGCCAGATATTACCGACGAGATGTTAGGTTGGGTTAGGTTAGGTTATATTACGTTATTGATGTATATAAAGATCCCACGGAGACGTAGAGGCCAAATCGCCAGGTATGTTGTCAAATATTACCGCCGAGATGTTCGGTTGGGTTAGGTTAGGTTATTTTACGTTATTTATGTATATAAAAGTCCCACGGGGACGTAGAGGCCAACGAGACAGGCATGTGGTCAAATATTACCGCCGAGAAGTTAGGATGGGTTAGGTTAGGTTATATTACGTTATTGATGTATATGATGGTCAAACGGAGACGTAAAGGCCAACTCGCCAGGAATGATGTCAAATATAACCGCCCAGATGTTAGGTTGGGTTAGGTTAGGTTATATTACGTTATTGATGTATATAAAGGTCCCACGGGGACGTAGAGGCCAACAAGCCAGGAATGTGTTCAAATATTACCGCCGAGATGTTAGGTTGGGTTAGGTTAGGTTATATTACGTTATTGATGTATATAAAGGTTCCACGGAGACGTAGAGGCCAACTCGCCAGGAATGATGCCAGATATTACCGACGAGATGTTAGGTTGGGTTAGGTTAGGTTACATTACGTTATTGATGTATATAAAGATCCCACGGAGACGTAGAGGCCAACTCGCCAGGTATGTTGTCAAATATTACCACCGAGATGTTCGGTTGGGTTAGGTTAGGTTATATTACGTTATTTATGTATATAAAAGTCCCATGGAGACGTAGCGGCCAACGAGACAGGCATGTTGTCAAATATTACCGCCGAGATGGTAGGTTGGGTTAGGTTAGGTTATATTACGTTATTGAGATATATAAAGGTCCCACGGGGACGGAGAAGCCAACTCGCAAGGAATGTTGTCAAATATTACCGCCGAGATGTTAGGTTGGGTTAGGTTAGGTTATATTACGTGATAGATCTATATGAAGGTGCCACGGAGACGTAGAGTGCAACAAGCCAGGAACGTGGTCAAATATTACCGCCGAGATGTTATATTGGGTTAGCTTATGTTATATTATGTTATTGATTTATATAAATATCCCACGGAGACGTAGAGGCCACCTCGCCAGGTATGTTTTCAAATATTACCGCCGAGAAGTTAGGTTGGGTGAGGTTAGGTTATATTACGTTATAGATGTATATAAAGGTCTCACGGAGACGTAGAGGCCAACAAGCCGGGAATGTGGTCAAATATTACCGCCGAGATGATAGGTTGGGTTAGGTTAGGTTATATTACGTTATTGATGTATATAAAGGTCCCACGGGGACGGAGAAGCCAAATCGCCAGGAATGTTGTCAAATATTACCGCCGAGATGTTAGGTTGGGTTAGGTTAGGTTATATTACGTTAGAGATCTATATGAAGGTCCCACGGAGACGTAGAGTGCAACAAGCCAGGAACGTGGTCAAATATTACCGCCGAGATGTTAGGTTGGGTTAGGTTAGGTTATATTACGTTATTGATGTATATAAAGGTCCCACGGAAGCGGAGAAGCCAACTCGCCAGGAATTTTGTCAAATATTACCGCCGAGATGATAGGTTGGGTTAGGTTAGGTTATATTTCGTTATTGATTTATATGAAGGGCCCACGGAGACGTAGAGGCCAACTCGCCAGGTATGTTGTCAAATATTACCGCGGAGATGTTAGGTTGGGTTAGGTTAAGTTATATTACGTTATTGATGTATATAAAGGTCCCACGAAGACGTAGAGGCCAACTCGCCAGGAATGTGGTCAAATATTATCGCCGAGATGTTAGATTGGGTTAGGCTAGCTTATATTATGTTATTGATGTATATAAAGGTCCCACGGAGACGTAGAGGCCAACTCGCCAGGAATGTTGCCAAATATTACCGCCGAGAAGATAGGTTGGGTTATGTTAGGTTAGATTACGTTACTGATGTATAAGAAGGTCAACCGGGGACGTAGAGGCCAACTCGCCAGGAATGTTGTGAAATATTACCGCCGAGATGATAGGTTGGGTTAGGTTAGGTTATATTACGTTATAGATGTATATAAAGGTCCGACGGAGACGTAGAGGCCAACACGCCAGGAATGATGTCAAATATTACCGCCGAGATGTTAGGTTGCATTAGGTTAGGTTATATTACGTTATTGATGCATATGAAGGTCAAACGGAGACGTAGGGGCCAACTCGCCAGGAATGTTGTCAAATATTACCGCCGAGATGATCGGTTGGGTTAGGTTAGGTTATATTCCGTTATAGATGTATATAAAGGTCCCACGGAGACGTAGGGGCCAACATGCCAGGAATGTTTTCAAATATTACCGCCGAGATGTTAGATTGGGTTAGGTTATGTTATATTACGTTATTGATGTATATGATGGTCAAACGGAGACGTAAAGGCCAACTCGCCAGGAATGATGTCAAATATAACCGCCCAGATGTTAGGTTGGGTTAGGTTAGGTTATATTACGTTATTGATGTATATAAAGGTCCCACGGGGACGTAGGGGCCAACAAGCCAGGAATGTGGTCAAATATTACCGCCGAGATGTTAGGTTGGGTTAGGTTAGGTTATATTACGTTATTGATGTATATAAAGGTTCCACGGAGACGTAGAGGCCAACTCGCCAGGAATGATGCCAGATATTACCGACGAGATGTTAGGTTGGGTTAGGTTAGGTTACATTACGTTATTGATGTATATAAAGATCCCACGGAGACGTAGAGGCCAACTCGCCAGGTATGTTGTCAAATATTACCGCCGAGATGTTCGGTTGTGTTAGGTTAGGTTATATTACGTTATTGATGTATATAAAGGTTCCACGGAGACGTAGAGGCCAACTCGCCAGGTATGTTGTCAAATATTACCGCCGAGATGTTCGGTTGGGTTAGGTTAGGTTATATTACGTTATTTATGTATATAAAAGTCCCACGGAGACGTAGAGGCCAACGAGACAGGCATGTTGTCAAATATTACCGCCGAGATGGTAGGTTGGGTTAGGTTAGGTTATATTACGTTATTGAGATATATAAAGGTCCCACGGGGACGGAGAAGCCAACTCGCCAGGAATGTTGTCAAATATTACCGCCGAGATGTTAGGTTGGGTTAGGTTAGGTTATATTACGTGATAGATCTATATGAAGGTGCCACGGAGACGTAGAGTGCAACAAGCCAGGAACGTGGTCAAATATTACCGCCGAGATGTTATATTGGGTTAGCTTATGTTATATTATGTTATTGATGTATATAAATATCCCACGGAGACGTAGAGGCCACCTCGCCAGGTATGTTTTCAAATATTACCGCCGAGAAGTTAGGTTGGGTGAGGTTAGGTTATATTACGTTATAGATGTATATAAAGGTCTCACGGAGACGTAGAGGCCAACAAGCCAGGAATGTGGTCAAATATTACCGCCGAGATGATAGGTTGGGTTAGGTTAGGTTATATTACGTTATTGATGTATATGAAGGTCCCACGGGGACGGAGAAGCCAACTCGCCAGGAATGTTGTCAAATATTACCGCGGTGATGTTAGGTTGGGTTAAGTTACGTTATATTACGTTATTGAGGTATACGAGGGTTACACGGAGACATAGAGGCCAACTCGCCAGGAATGATGTCAAATATTACCGCCGAGATGTTAGGTTGTGTTAGGTTAGGTTATATTACGTGATAGATCTATATGAAGATGCCACGGAGACGTAGAGTGCAACAAGCCAGGAACGTGGTCAAATATTACCGCCGAGATGTTATATTGGGTTAGCTTATGTTATATTATGTTATTGATGTATATAAATATCCCACGGAGACGTAGAGGCCACCTCGCCAGGTATGTTTTCAAATATTACCGCCGAGAAGTTAGGTTGGGTGAGGTTAGGTTATATTACGTTATAGATGTATATAAAGGTCTCACGGAGACGTAGAGGCCAACAAGCCAGGAATGTGGTCAAATATTACCGCCGAGATGATAGGTTGGGTTAGCTTAGGTTATATTACGTTATTGATGTATATGAAGGTCCCATTGAAGCGGAGAAGCCAACTCGCCAGGAATTTTGTCAAATATTACCGCCGAGATGATAGGTTGGGTTAGGTTAGGTTATATTTCGTTATTGATTTATATGAAGGGCCCACGGAGACGTAGAGGCCAACTCGCCAGGTATGTTGTCAAATATTACCGCGGAGATGTTAGGTTGGGTTAGGTTAAGTTATATTACGTTATTGATGTATATAAAGGTCCCACGAAGACGTAGAGGCCAACTCGCCAGGAATGTGGTCAAATATTACCGCCGAGATGATAGGTTGGATTAAGTTACGTTACATTACGTTATTGATGTGTACGAGTGTTACACGGAGACGTAGAGGCCAACTCGCCAGGAATGTTGTCAAATATTACCGCCGAGATGATAGGTTGGGTTAGGTTAGGTTATATTACGTTATTGATGTATATAAAGGTCCCACGGAGACGTAGATGCCAACTCGCCAGGAAAGTTGACAAATATTACCGCCGAGATGTTAAATTGGGTTAGGCTAGGTTATATTACGTTATTGAAGTATATAAAGGTTCCACGGAGACGTATAGGCCAACTCGCCAGGAATGATGACAAATATTACCGACGAGATGTTAGGTTGGGTTAGGTTAGGTTATATTACGTTATTGATGTATATAAAGGTCCCATCGGGACGTAGTTGCCAACAAGCCAGGAATGTGGTCATATATTACCGCCGAGATGTTAGATTGGGTTAGGTTAGGTTATATTACGTTATTGAGGTATATAAAGGTCCCACGGAGACGTAGAGGCCAACAAGCCAGGAATGTGGTCAAATATTACCGCCGAGATGTTAGATTGGGTTAGGCTAGCTTATATTATGTTATTGATGTATATAAAGGTCCCACGAAGACGTAGAGGCCAACAAGCCAGGAATGTGGTCAAATATTACCGTCGAGATGTTAGATTGGGTTAGGTTATGTTATATTACGTTATTGATGTATATAAAGGTCTCACGGAGACGTAGATGCCAACACGCCAGGAATGATGTCGAATATAACCGCTCAGATGTTAGGTTGGGTTAGGTTAGGTTATATTACGTTATTGATGTATATAAAGGTCCCACGGGGACGTAGAGGCCAACAAGCCAGGAATGTGGTCAAATATTACCGCCGAGATATTAGGTTGGGTTAGGTTAGGTTATGTTACGTTATTGATGTATATAAAGGATCCACGGAGACGTAGAGGGCAACTCGACAGGAATGATGTCAGATATTACCGACGAGATGTTAGGTTGGGTTAGGTTAGGTTATATTACGTTATTGATGTATATAAAGATCCCACGGAGACGTAGAGGCCAACTCGCCCGGTATGTAGTCAAATATTACCGCCGAGATGTTCGGTTGTGTTAGGTTAGGTTATATTACGTTATTGATGTATATAAAGGTCCCACGGAAACGGGGAAGCCAACTCGCCAGGAATTTTGTCATATATTACCGGCGAAATGATAGGTTGGGTTAGGTTAGGTTATATTTCGTTACTGCTGTATATGAAGGTCCCACGGAGATGTAGAGGTCAACTCGCCAGGTATGTTGTCAAATATTACCGCGGTGATGTTAGGTTGGGTTAAGTTACGTTATATTACGTTATTGAGGTATACGAGGGTTACACGGAGACATAGAGGCCAACTCGCCAGGAATGTTTTCAAATATTACCGCCGAGAAGTTAGGTTGGGTGAGGTTAGGTTATATTACGTTATAGATGTATATAAAGGTCTCACGGAGACGTAGAGGCCAACAAGCCAGGAATGTGGTCAAATATTACCGCCGAGATGATAGGTTGGGTTAGGTTAGGTTATATTACGTTATTGATGTATATGAAGGTCCCACGGGGACGGAGAAGCCAACTCGCCAGGAATGTTGTCAAATATTACCGCGGTGATGTTAGGTTGGGTTAAGTTACGTTATATTACGTTATTGAGGTATACGAGGGTTACACGGAGACATAGAGGCCAACTCGCCAGGAATGATGTCAAATATTACCGCCGAGATGTTAGGTTGTGTTAGGTTAGGTTATATTACGTGATAGATCTATATGAAGGTGCCACGGAGACGTAGAGTGCAACAAGCCAGGAACGTGGTCAAATATTACCGCCGAGATGTTATATTGGGTTAGCTTATGTTATATTATGTTATTGATGTATATAAATATCCCACGGAGACGTAGAGGCCACCTCGCCAGGTATGTTTTCAAATATTACCGCCGAGAAGTTAGGTTGGGTGAGGTTAGGTTATATTACGTTATAGATGTATATAAAGGTCTCACGGAGACGTAGAGGCCAACAAGCCAGGAATGTGGTCAAATATTACCGCCGAGATGATAGGTTGGGTTAGCTTAGGTTATATTACGTTATTGATGTATATGAAGGTCCCACGGGGACGGAGAAGCCAACTCGCCAGGAATGTTGTCAAATATTACCGCGGTGATGTTAGGTTGGGTTAAGTTACGTTATATTACGTTATTGAGGTATACGAGGGTTACACGGAGACATAGAGGCCAACTCGCCAGGAATGATGTCAAATATTACCGCCGAGATGTTAGGTTGGGTTAGGTTAGGTTATATTACGTTATTGATGTATATAAAGGTCCCATTGAAGCGGAGAAGCCAACTCGCCAGGAATTTTGTCAAATATTACCGCCGAGATGATAGGTTGGGTTAGGTTAGGTTATATTTCGTTATTGATTTATATGAAGGGCCCACGGAGACGTAGAGGCCAACTCGCCAGGTATGTTGTCAAATATTACCGCGGAGATGTTAGGTTGGGTTAGGTTAAGTTATATTACGTTATTGATGTATATAAAGGTCCCACGAAGACGTAGAGGCCAACTCGCCAGGAATGTGGTCAAATATTACCGCCGAGATGATAGGTTGGATTAGGTTACGTTACATTACGTTATTGATGTGTACGAGTGTTACACGGAGACGTAGAGGCCAACTCGCCAGGAATGTTGTCAAATATTACCGCCGAGATGATAGGTTGGGTTAGGTTAGGTTATATTACGTTATTGATGTATATAAAGGTCCCACGGAGACGTAGATGCCAACTCGCCAGGAAAGTTGACAAATATTACCGCCGAGATGTTAAATTGGGTTAGGCTAGGTTATATTACGTTATTGAAGTATATAAAGGTTCCACGGAGACGTATAGGCCAACTCGCCAGGAATGATGACAAATATTACCGCCGAGATGTTCGGTTGTGTTAGGTTAGGTTATATTACGTTATTGATGTATATAAAGGTCCCACGGAAACGGGGAAGCCAACTCGCCAGGAATTTTGTCATATATTACCGGCGAAATGATAGGTTGGGTTAGGTTAGGTTATATTTCGTTACTGCTGTATATGAAGGTCCCACGGAGACGTAGAGGTCAACTCGCCAGGTATGTTGTCAAATATTACCGCGGTGATGTTAGGTTGGGTTAAGTTACGTTATATTACGTTATTGAGGTATACGAGGGTTACACGGAGACATAGAGGACAACTCGCCAGGAATGATGTCAAATATTACCGCCGAGATGTTAGGTTGGGTTAGGTTAGGTTATATTACGTTATTGATGTATATAAAGTTACCACGGAGACGTAGAGGCCAACTCGCCAGGTATGTTGTCAAATATTACCGCCGAGATGTTCGGTTGGGTTAGGTTAGGTTATTTTACGTTATTTATGTATATAAAAGTCCCACGGAGACATAGAGGCCAACGAGACAGGCATGTGGTCAAATATTACCGCCGAGATGTTAGGTTGGGTTAGGTTAGGTTATATTACGTTATTGATGTATATGATGGTCAAACGGAGACGTAAAGGCCAACACGCCAGGAATGATGTCAAATATAACCGCCCAGATGTTAGGTTGGGTTAGGTTAGGTTATATTACGTTATTGATGTATATAAAGGTCCCACGGGGACGTAGAGGCCAACAAGCCAGGAATGTGGTCAAATATTACCGCCGAGATGTTAGGTTGGGTTAGGTTAGGTTATATTACGTTATTGATGTATATAAAGGTTCCACGGAGACGTAGAGGCCAACTCGCCAGGTATGTTGTCAAATATTACCGCCGAGATGTTCGGTTGGGTTAGGTTAGGTTATATTACGTTATTTATGTATATAAATGTCCCACGGAGACGTAGAGGCCAACGAGACAGGCATGTTGTCAAATATTACCGCCGAGATGGTAGGTTGGGTTAGGTTAGGTTATATTACGTTATTGATGTATATAAAGGTTCCACGGAGACGTAGAGGCCAACTCGCCAGGAATGATGCCAGATATTACCGACGAGATGTTAGGTTGGGTTAGGTTAGGTTACATTACGTTATTGATGTATATAAAGATCCCACGGAGACGTAGAGGCCAACTCGCCAGGTATGTTGTCAAATATTACCGCCGAGATGTTCGGTTAGGTTAGGTTAGGTTATATTACGTTATTTATGTATATAAAGGTCCCACGGAGACGTAGAGGCCAACAAGACAGGCATGTTGTCAAATATTACCGCCGAGATGGTAGGTTGGGTTAGGTTAGGTTATATTACGTTATTGAGATATATAAAGGTCCCACGGGGACGGAGAAGCCAACTCGCCAGGAATGTTGTCAAATATTACCGCCGAGATGTTAGATTGGGTTAGGTTATGTTATATTACGTTATTGATGTATATAAAGGTCTCACGGAGACGTAGATGCCAACTCGCCAGGAATGATGTCGAATATAACCGCCCAGATGTTAGGTTGGGTTAGGTTAGGTTATATTACGTTATTGATGTAGATAACGGTCCCACGGGGACGTAGAGGCCAACAAGCCAGGAATGTGGTCAAATATTACCGCCGAGATGTTAAATTGGGTTAGGCTAGGTTATATTACGTTATTGAAGTATATAAAGTTTCCACGGAGACGTATAGGCCAACTCGCCAGGAATGATGACAAATATTACCGACGAGATGTTAGGTTGGGTTAGGTTAGGTTATATTACGTTATTGATGTATATAAAGGTCCCACGGAGACGTAGAGGCCAACTCGCCAGGTATGTTGTCAAATATTACCACCGAGATGTTCGGTTGGGTTAGGTTAGGTTATATTACGTTATTTATGTATATAAAAGTCCCATGGAGACGTAGCGGCCAACGAGACAGGCATGTTGTCAAATATTACCGCCGAGATGGTAGGTTGGGTTAGGTTAGGTTATATTACGTTATTGAGATATATAAAGGTCCCACGGGGACGGAGAAGCCAACTCGCAAGGAATGTTGTCAAATATTACCGCCGAGATGTTAGGTTGGGTTAGGTTAGGTTATATTACGTGATAGATCTATATGAAGGTGCCACGGAGACGTAGAGTGCAACAAGCCAGGAACGTGGTCAAATATTACCGCCGAGATGTTCGGTTGTGTTAGGTTAGGTTATATTACGTTATTGATGTATATAAAGGTTCCACGGAGACGTAGAGGCCAACTCGCCAGGTATGTTGTCAAATATTACCGCCGAGATGTTCGGTTGGGTTAGGTTAGGTTATATTACGTTATTTATGTATATAAAAGTCCCACGGAGACGTAGAGGCCAACGAGACAGGCATGTTGTCAAATATTACCGCCGAGATGGTAGGTTGGGTTAGGTTAGGTTATATTACGTTATTGAGATATATAAAGGTCCCACGGGGACGGAGAAGCCAACTCGCCAGGAATGTTGTCAAATATTACCGCCGAGATGTTATATTGGGTTAGCTTATGTTATATTATGTTATTGATGTATATAAATATCCCACGGAGACGTAGAGGCCACCTCGCCAGGTATGTTTTCAAATATTACCGCCGAGAAGTTAGGTTGGGTGAGGTTAGGTTATATTACGTTATAGATGTATATAAAGGTCTCACGGAGACGTAGAGGCCAACAAGCCAGGAATGTGGTCAAATATTACCGCCGAGATGATAGGTTGGGTTAGCTTAGGTTATATTACGTTATTGATGTATATGAAGGTCCCACGGGGACGGAGAAGCCAACTCGCCAGGAATGTTGTCAAATATTACCGCGGTGATGTTAGGTTGGGTTAAGTTACGTTATATTACGTTATTGAGGTATACGAGGGTTACACGGAGACATAGAGGCCAACTCGCCAGGAATGATGTCAAATATTACCGCCGAGATGTTAGGTTGGGTTAGGTTAGGTTATATTACGTTATTGATGTATATAAAGGTCCCATTGAAGCGGAGAAGCCAACTCGCCAGGAATTTTGTCATATATTACCGGCGAAATGATAGGTTGGGTTAGGTTAGGTTATATTTCGTTACTGCTGTATATGAAGGTCCCACGGAGACGTAGAGGTCAACTCGCCAGGTATGTTGTCAAATATTACCGCGGTGATGTTAGGTTGGGTTAAGTTACGTTATATTACGTTATTGAGGTATACGAGGGTTACACGGAGACATAGAGGCCAACTCGCCAGGAATGATGTCAAATATTACCGCCGAGATGTTAGGTTGGGTTAGGTTAGGTTATATTACGTTATTGATGTATATAAAGTTACCACGGAGACGTAGAGGCCAACTCGCCAGGTATGTTGTCAAATATTACCGCCGAGATGTTCGGTTGGGTTAGTTTAGGTTATTTTACGTTATTTATGTATATAAAAGTCCCACGGAGACATAGAGGCCAACGAGACAGGCATGTGGTCAAATATTACCGCCGAGATGTTAGGTTGGGTTAGGTTAGGTTATATTACGTTATTGATGTATATAATGGTCAAACGGAGACGTAAAGGCCAACACGCCAGGAATGATGTCAAATATAACCGCCCAGATGTTAGGTTGGGTTAGGTTAGGTTATATTACGTTATTGATGTATATAAAGGTCCCACGGGGACGTAGAGGCCAACAAGCCAGGAATGTGGTCAAATATTACCGCCGAGATGTTAGGTTGGGTTAGGTTAGGTTATATTACGTTATTGATGTATATAAAGGTTCCACGGAGACGTAGAGGCCAACTCGCCAGGTATGTTGTCAAATATTACCGCCGAGATGTTCGGTTGGGTTAGGTTAGGTTATATTACGTTATTTATGTATATAAATGTCCCACGGAGACGTAGAGGCCAACGAGACAGGCATGTTGTCAAATATTACCGCCGAGATGGTAGGTTGGGTTAGGTTAGGTTATATTACGTTATTGATGTATATAAAGGTTCCACGGAGACGTAGAGGCCAACTCGCCAGGAATGATGCCAGATATTACCGACGAGATGTTAGGTTGGGTTAGGTTAGGTTACATTACGTTATTGATGTATATAAAGATCCCACGGAGACGTAGAGGCCAACTCGCCAGGTATGTTGTCAAATATTACCGCCGAAATGATAGGTTGGGTTAGGTTAGGTTATATTTCGTTATTGATGTATATGAAGGGCCCACGGAGACGTAGAGGCCAACTCGCCAGGTATGTTGTCAAATATTACCGCGGAGAAGTTAGGTTGGGTTAGGTTAAGTTATATTACGTTATTGATGTATATAAAGGTCCCACGAAGACGTAGAGGCCAACTCGCCAGGAATGTGGTCAAATATTATCGCCGAGATGTTAGATTGGGTTAGGCTAGCTTATATTATGTTATTGATGTATATAAAGGTCCCACGGAGACGTAGAGGCCAACTCGCCAGGAATGTTGCCAAATATTACCGCCGAGAAGATAGGTTGGGTTATGTTAGGTTAGATTACGTTACTGATGTATAAGAAGTTCAAACGGGGACGTAGAGGCCAACTCGCCAGGAAAGTTGTCAAATATTACCGTCGAGATGTTAAATTGGGTTAGGCTAGGTTATATTACGTTATTGAAGTATATAAAGGTCCCACGGAGACGTAGAAGCCAACAAGCCAGGAATGTGTTCAAATATTACCGTGAGATGTTAGATTGGGTTAGGATAGCTTATATTATGTTATTGATGTACATATAGGCCCCACGGAGACGTAGAGGCCAACAAGCCAGGAATGTTGTCAAATATTACCGTCGAGATGTTAAATTGGGTTAGGCTAGGTTATATTACGTTATTGAAGTATATAAAGGTCCCACGGAGACGTAGAAGCCAACAAGCCAGGAATGTGTTCAAATATTACCGTGAGATGTTAGATTGGGTTAGGATAGCTTATATTATGTTATTGATGTACATATAGGCCCCACGGAGACGTAGAGGCCAACAAGCCAGGAATGTTGTCAAATATTACCGCCGAGATGTTAGATTGGGTCAGGTTATGTTATATTACGTTATTGATGTATATAAAGATCCCACGCAGACGTAGAGGCCAACTCGCCAGGAAAGTTGCCAAATATTACCGCCGAGATGTTAAATTGGGTTAGGCTAGGTTATATTACGTTATTGAAGTATATAAAGGTTCCACGGAGACGTATAGGCCAACTCGCCAGGAATGATGACAAATATTACCGACGAGATGTTAGGTTGGGTTAGGTTAGGTTATATTACGTTATTGATGTATATAAAGGTCCCATCGGGACGTAGTTGCCAACAAGCCAGGAATGTGGTCATATATTACCGCCGAGATGTTAGATTGGGTTAGGTTAGGTTATATTACGTTATTGAGGTATATAAAGGTCCCACGGAGACGTAGAGGCCAACAAGCCAGGAATGTGGTCAAATATTACCGTCGAGATGTTAGATTGGGTTAGGTTATGTTATATTATGTTATTGATGTATGTAAATATCCCACGGAGACGTAGAGGCCACCTCGCCAGGTATGTTTTCAAATATTACCGCCGAGAAGTTAGGTTTGGTGAGGTTAGGTTATATTACGTTATAGATGTATATAAAGGTCTCACGAAGACGTAGAGGCCAACTCGCCAGGTATGTTTTCAAATATTAGCGCCGAGAAGTTAGGTTGGGTTAGGTTAGGTTATATTACGTTATTGATGTTTATGATGGTCCCACGGAGACGGAGAAGCCAACTCGCCAGTAATTTTGTCAAATATTACCGCCGAGATGATAGGTTGGGTTAGGTTAGGTTATATTTCGTTATTGATGTATATAAAGGTCCCACGAAGACGTAGAGGCCAACTCGCCAGGAATGTTGTCAAATATTACCGCCGAGATGATAGGTTGGGTTAGGTTAGGTTATATTACGTTATTGATGTATATAAAGGTCCCACGGAGACGTAGATGCCAACTCGACAGGAATGTTTTCAAATATTACCGAAGAGATGATAGGTTGGGTTAGGTTAGGTTATATTACGTTATTGATGTATATAAAGATCCCACGCAGACGTAGAGGCCAACTCGCCAGGAAAGTTGTCAAATATTACCGTCGAGATGTTAAATTGGGTTAGGCTAGGTTATATTACGTTATTGAAGTATATAAAGGTCCCACGGAGACGTAGAAGCCAACAAGCCAGGAATGTGTTCAAATATTACCGTGAGATGTTAGATTGGGTTAGGATAGCTTATATTATGTTATTGATGTACATATAGGCCCCACGGAGACGTAGAGGCCAACAAGCCAGGAATGTTGTCAAATATTACCGCCGAGATGTTAGATTGGGTTAGGTTATGTTATATTACGTTATTGAGGTATATAAAGGTCCCACGGAGACGTAGAGGCCAACAAGCCAGGAATGTGGTCAAATATTTCCGTCGAGATGTTAGATTGCGTTAGGTTATGTTATAGTATGTTATTGATGTATGTAAATATCCCACGGAGGCGTAGAGGCCACCTCGCCAGGTATGTTTTCAAATATTACCGCCGAGAAGTTAGGTTTGGTGAGGTTAGGTTATATTACGTTATAGATGTATATAAAGGTCTCACGAAGACGTAGAGGCCAACTCGCCAGGTATGATGTCAAATATTACCGCCGAGATGTTAGGTTGCGTTAGGTTAGGTTATATTACGTTATTGATGTATATAAAGGTTCCACGGAGACGTATAGGCCAACTCGCCAGGAATGATGTCAAATATTACCGACGAGATGTTAGATTGGGTTAGGTTAGGTTATATTACGTTATTGAGGTATATAAAGGTCCCACGGAGACGTAGAGGCCAACAAGCCAGGAATGTTGTCAAATATTACCGCCGAGATGATAGGTTGGGTTAGGTTACGTTATATTACGTTATTGATGTATATAAAGGTCCCACGAAGACGTAGAGGCCAACTCGCCAGGAATGTTGTCAAATATAACCGCCCAGATGTTAGGTTGGGTTAGGTTAGGTTATATTACGTTATTGATGTATATAAAGGTCCCACGGGGACGTAGAGGCCAACAAGCCAGGAATGTGGTCAAATATTACCGCCGAGATGTTAGGTTGGGTTAGGTTAGGTTATATTAAGTTATTGATGTATATAAAGGTTCCACGGAGACGTAGGGGCCAACTCGCCAGGAATGATGCCAGATATTACCGACGAGATGTTAGGTTGGGTTAGGTTAGGTTATATTACGTTATTGATGTATATAAAGGTCCCACGGAGACGTAGATGCCAAATCGCCAGGAATGTTTTCAAACATTACCGCCGAGATGATAGGTTGGCTTAAGTTACGTTATATTACGTTATTGTTGTATACGTGGGTTACACGGAGACGTAGAGGCCAAATCGCCAGGAATGATGTCAAATATTACCGCCGTGATGCTAGGTTGCGTTAGGTTAGGTTATATTACGTTATTGATGTATATAAAGGTCCCACGGGGACGGAGAAGCCAACTCGCCAGGAATGTTGTCAAATATTACCGCCGAGATGTTAGGTTGGGTTAGGTTAGGTTATATTACGTTAGAGATCTATATGAAGGTCCCACGGAGACGTAGAGTGCAACAAGCCAGGAACGTGGTCAAATATTACCGCCGAGATGTTAGGTTGGGTTAGGTTAGGTTATATTACGTTATTGATGTATATAAAGGTCCCACGGAAGCGGAGAAGCAAACTCGCCAGGAATTTTGTCAAATATTACCGCCGAGATGATAGGTTGGGTTAGGTTAGGTTATATTTCGTTATTGATGTATATGAAGGGCCCACGGAGACGTAGAGGCCAACTCGCCAGGTATGTTGTCAAATATTACCGCGGAGATGTTAGGTTGGGTTAGGTTAAGTTATATTACGTTATTGATGTATATAAAGGTCCCACGAAGACGTAGAGGCCAACTCGCCAGGAATGTGGTCAAATATTATCGCCGAGATGTTAGATTGGGTTAGGCTAGCTTATATTATGTTATTGATGTATATAAAGGTCCCACGGAGACGTAGAGGCCAACTCGCCAGGAATGTTGCCAAATATTACCGCCGAGAAGATAGGTTGGGTTATGTTAGGTTAGATTAAGTTACTGATGTATAAGAAGTTCAAACGGGGACGTAGAGGCCAACTCGCCAGGAATGTTGTGAAATATTACCGCCGAGATGATAGGTTGGGTTAGGTTAGGTTATATTACGTTATAGATGTATATAAAGGTCCGACGGAGACGTAGAGGCCAACAAGCCAGGAATGTGGTCAAATATTACCGCCGAGATGTTAGATAGGGTTAGGTTAGGTTATATTTCGTTATTGATGTATATGAAGAGCCCACGGATACGTAGAGGCCAACTCGCCAGGTATGTTGCCAAATATTACCGAGAAGATGTTAGGTTGGGTAAGGTTAAATTATATTACGTTATTGATGTATATAAAGGTCCCACGAAGACGTAGAGGCCAACTCGCCAGGAATGTTGTCAAATATTACCGCCGAGATGATAGGTTGGATTAAGTTACGTTATATTACGTTATTGATGTATACGAGGGTTACACGGAGACGTAGAGGCCAACTCGCCAGGAATGTTGTCAAATATTACCGCCGAGATGATAGGTTGGGTTAGGTTAGGTTATATTACGTTATTGATGTATATAAAGGTCCCACGGAGACGTAGATGCCAACTCGACAGGAATGTTTTCAAATATTACCGCCGAGATGATAGGTTGGGTTAGGTTAGGTTATATTACGTTATTGATGTATATAAAGATCCCACGCAGACGTAGAGGCCAACTCGCCAGGAAAGTTGTCAAATATTACCGTCGAGATGTTAAATTGGGTTAGGCTAGGTTATATTACGTTATTGAAGTATATAAAGGTCCCACGGAGACGTAGAAGCCAACAAGCCAGGAATGTGTTCAAATATTACCGTGAGATGTTAGATTGGGTTAGGATAGCTTATATTATGTTATTGATGTACATATAGGCCCCACGGAGACGTAGAGGCCAACAAGCCAGGAATGTTGTCAAATATTACCGCCGAGATGTTCGGTTAGGTTAGGTTAGGTTATATTACGTTATTTATGTATATAAAGGTCCCACGGAGACGTAGAGGCCAACAAGACAGGCATGTTGTCAAATATTACCGCCGAGATGGTAGGTTGGGTTAGGTTAGGTTATATTACGTTATTGAGATATATAAAGGTCCCACGGGGACGGAGAAGCCAACTCGCCAGGAATGTTGTCAAATATTACCGCCGAGATGTTAGATTGGGTTAGGTTATGTTATATTACGTTATTGATGTATATAAAGGTCTCACGGAGACGTAGATGCCAACTCGCCAGGAATGATGTCGAATATAACCGCCCAGATGTTAGGTTGGGTTAGGTTAGGTTATATTACGTTATTGATGTAGATAACGGTCCCACGGGGACGTAGAGGCCAACAAGCCAGGAATGTGGTCAAATATTACCGCCGAGATGTTAAATTGGGTTAGGCTAGGTTATATTACGTTATTGAAGTATATAAAGTTTCCACGGAGACGTATAGGCCAACTCGCCAGGAATGATGACAAATATTACCGACGAGATGTTAGGTTGGGTTAGGTTAGGTTATATTACGTTATTGATGTATATAAAGGTCCCACGGAGACGTAGAGGCCAACTCGCCAGGTATGTTGTCAAATATTACCACCGAGATGTTCGGTTGGGTTAGGTTAGGTTATATTACGTTATTTATGTATATAAAAGTCCCATGGAGACGTAGCGGCCAACGAGACAGGCATGTTGTCAAATATTACCGCCGAGATGGTAGGTTGGGTTAGGTTAGGTTATATTACGTTATTGAGATATATAAAGGTCCCACGGAGACGGAGAAGCCAACTCGCAAGGAATGTTGTCAAATATTACCGCCGAGATGTTAGGTTGGGTTAGGTTAGGTTATATTACGTGATAGATCTATATGAAGGTGCCACGGAGACGTAGAGTGCAACAAGCCAGGAACGTGGTCAAATATTACCGCCGAGATGTTCGGTTGTGTTAGGTTAGGTTATATTACGTTATTGATGTATATAAAGGTTCCACGGAGACGTAGAGGCCAACTCGCCAGGTATGTTGTCAAATATTACCGCCGAGATGTTCGGTTGGGTTAGGTTAGGTTATATTACGTTATTTATGTATATAAAAGTCCCACGGAGACGTAGAGGCCAACGAGACAGGCATGTTGTCAAATATTACCGCCGAGATGGTAGGTTGGGTTAGGTTAGGTTATATTACGTTATTGAGATATATAAAGGTCCCACGGGGACGGAGAAGCCAACTCGCCAGGAATGTTGTCAAATATTACCGCCGAGATGTTATATTGGGTTAGCTTATGTTATATTATGTTATTGATGTATATAAATATCCCACGGAGACGTAGAGGCCACCTCGCCAGGTATGTTTTCAAATATTACCGCCGAGAAGTTAGGTTGGGTGAGGTTAGGTTATATTACGTTATAGATGTATATAAAGGTCTCACGGAGACGTAGAGGCCAACAAGCCAGGAATGTGGTCAAATATTACCGCCGAGATGATAGGTTGGGTTAGGTTAGGTTATATTACGTTATTGATGTATATGAAGGTCCCACGGGGACGGAGAAGCCAACTCGCCAGGAATGTTGTCAAATATTACCGCGGTGATGTTAGGTTGGGTTAAGTTACGTTATATTACGTTATTGAGGTATACGAGGGTTACACGGAGACATAGAGGCCAACTCGCCAGGAATGATGTCAAATATTACCGCCGAGATGTTAGGTTGTGTTAGGTTAGGTTATATTACGTGATAGATCTATATGAAGGTGCCACGGAGACGTAGAGTGCAACAAGCCAGGAACGTGGTCAAATATTACCGCCGAGATGTTATATTGGGTTAGCTTATGTTATATTATGTTATTGATGTATATAAATATCCCACGGAGACGTAGAGGCCACCTCGCCAGGTATGTTTTCAAATATTACCGCCGAGAAGTTAGGTTGGGTGAGGTTAGGTTATATTACGTTATAGATGTATATAAAGGTCTCACGGAGACGTAGAGGCCAACAAGCCAGGAATGTGGTCAAATATTACCGCCGAGATGATAGGTTGGGTTAGCTTAGGTTATATTACGTTATTGATGTATATGAAGGTCCCACGGGGACGGAGAAGCCAACTCGCCAGGAATGTTGTCAAATATTACCGCGGTGATGTTAGGTTGGGTTAAGTTACGTTATATTACGTTATTGAGGTATACGAGGGTTACACGGAGACATAGAGGCCAACTCGCCAGGAATGATGTCAAATATTACCGCCGAGATGTTAGGTTGGGTTAGGTTAGGTTATATTACGTTATTGATGTATATAAAGGTCCCATTGAAGCGGAGAAGCCAACTCGCCAGGAATTTTGTCATATATTACCGGCGAAATGATAGGTTGGGTTAGGTTAGGTTATATTTCGTTACTGCTGTATATGAAGGTCCCACGGAGACGTAGAGGTCAACTCGCCAGGTATGTTGTCAAATATTACCGCGGTGATGTTAGGTTGGGTTAAGTTACGTTATATTACGTTATTGAGGTATACGAGGGTTACACGGAGACATAGAGGCCAACTCGCCAGGAATGATGTCAAATATTACCGCCGAGATGTTAGGTTGGGTTAGGTTAGGTTATATTACGTTATTGATGTATATAAAGTTACCACGGAGACGTAGAGGCCAACTCGCCAGGTATGTTGTCAAATATTACCGCCGAGATGTTCGGTTGGGTTAGTTTAGGTTATTTTACGTTATTTATGTATATAAAAGTCCCACGGAGACATAGAGGCCAACGAGACAGGCATGTGGTCAAATATTACCGCCGAGATGTTAGGTTGGGTTAGGTTAGGTTATATTACGTTATTGATGTATATAATGGTCAAACGGAGACGTAAAGGCCAACACGCCAGGAATGATGTCAAATATAACCGCCCAGATGTTAGGTTGGGTTAGGTTAGGTTATATTACGTTATTGATGTATATAAAGGTCCCACGGGGACGTAGAGGCCAACAAGCCAGGAATGTGGTCAAATATTACCGCCGAGATGTTAGGTTGGGTTAGGTTAGGTTATATTACGTTATTGATGTATATAAAGGTTCCACGGAGACGTAGAGGCCAACTCGCCAGGTATGTTGTCAAATA
>CAXAJV010000863.1:0-2500 GCA_963969225.1 Xylocopa violacea
ATATAATATTCGCACCAAGAGGTCGGGACCGATACGTTCAGAAACGTAAAAAATATCCTCACCGAAATGTAGGAAGCGATGCGTCCGGAGATTTGAAAAATATTCCTACCGAGAGGTCGGAAGCGACATGACCGTGAAATTGTAAAATATTCCCACCGAGAGGTCGGAAGCGACATGACCGTGAAATTGTAAAATATTCCCACCGAGAGGTCGGAAGCGACATGACCGGGAACTTAGAAAATATTCGCGCCGAGCGGTCGGAAGCGACACGGCGGGGAACTTAGAAAATATTCGCGCCGAGCGGTCGGAAGCGACACGACGGGGAACTTAGAAAATATTCGCGCCGAGCGGTCGGAAGCGACACGACGGGGAACTTAGAAAATATTCGCAACGAGAGGTCGGAAGCGACACGATCGGCGGTTTTTCGCTATTTTCTCGTAAATTAAACCGTTGACCTAACAATTTTTTTGCAGAAACCTTATTGAAAGCTATTGATTGAATTTATTAGCGCATTGTTTAGTCGAATTTATAATTTTTAGTCTCCCGAAACCGACACGACTGGCGGTTTTTGTCAATTTATCGGTAATTTTTTTTATATAAACGCTTGGTTTTTTTTTCGTAATATCGATTAATTTGATTGTAGAATTCATTTGTACGTGTCAGATTTTCGATTTTTCGTGTTTTTCGTTGACTTCGTATTTTATAACTGCGTTTTTTCAATGTTAAAATCGATTAAAATTCGTTATATTCTAGAAATATGTTTTTCCGTATATATTCATTATGTTTAAACAATTTCCGTTCATAAAAGTTCAACGTTAATAGCACTTTATACTTGCGCCTCCGCGCGACTAAGTTACAGCAGCCTTTCCGGACGGTCGGTCGCCGCTGGAGTTTACCACCGTAAGCGCCCGTGCGTTAGCCCGGCCGGCGCCGACCGCCCGGCCGGCCGTTCCGTATCTATAAGGAGACAGGTCGGTTCGAGCCGGCCGGGCGGAGTAGCGTCGGGCGCGTGGCTATTCTATGACTTCGGTTGAGAAGCAGTCCACCGCTCCTCGAGAATACGTTCTCGACTGCTCTGTCCCGTGTCGGTTGTCGAATTTTCTCCACACTGCATTGCCACGGGTCGGTGTCTTTGACCGAATGGCCCATATGTGGCGAGCGTCCAACGGTGACGTTGGTGACCATTTATCCGAGTTTTACTCGGTTAAATTGTACCTTCCTTGCATCGATTCTAAATCTTTACGCTCCGAGCTCTCGGAACGGACTCTAGAGATACATATTGAATTTTTGGACGTACCAGATGTGTGTACGAAATGTCCATAATATGCTATACGCATGAAAGGTGTATATGGAGATAGATATACACCGATGATATACCAAACAAGTTCCTCAACAAAAAAAAATAAAAATGAGCATCCACTGAGTTGAGGAACGAAACAAAAAATAAAAAATAAGCATCCACTGAAGAAGGCAAAAGAATAAATGGTATATGTCATTTCGACACGATCTGTTACGAAACAGAGGAGTCTCTCGACGAACTTCCAAAAGGTGTCCCGTGTCGAATGCCCAGCGCGCACTTGGTACGCGCCAGCTCGCCTGAGGAGGGCGAGATACAAAAATATACTTCAGCGTGACACAATTGTACGCGCTTGCTCGTCTATGCCGAACAGCACGCTTCTCTGTACGCGCTATCATAATGCCCAGCGTGTGAGAGCGTGTGTAGTATCTCTGTTATAGTCAAATGGAGTGCCAAGAGGTACTACGCGTTCGCGCATTAGACGATAAAAGGTATTCTTTATATACATATTGAACAATACAGCGTGACACGATTATAACCGCTTGCCATCGTCGTTGCCCAGCATGTTCTCGCAAGAGATGTTCGTGCTATAGACGATGGAGAAAAAAGGTGTACGATAAATCAGCGTGACGCAATTGTACGCGCTTCCTCGCCTTGATGACCAGCATGTTCTCTGTACGCGCTATCTTAATGCCCAGCGTGAAAGAGATGTCCGTGCTTTCGGCGATATTTGCCCAGCGTGAAAATTGCATACGCGCTTGCATCGTCGATGCCCAGCATGTTCTCTGTACGCGCTATCTTAATGCCCAGCGTGAAAGAGATGTCCGTGCTATAGACGATAAAAGGTGCCGTACACCGATATAACAAGCGGTGACAAATCGTATACGCGCTTGCATCGTCGATGCCCAGCATGTTCTCGCAAGAGATGTCCGTGCTATAGACGATTAAAGGTGACAATATGTATTCAATAAATGACAAAAATGTGCCCAAAAATATATAACCAGCGTGAAAATTGTATACGCGCTTGCTCGTCGATACCCGACAAGTCCTCGCAAGGGGATATGTCCGTGGTAAAGACGATGTATATTTTCAGCGCGAAGTGTATACGCGCTTACTCGACACGGTTCAGTTGGAAGGCGACTTGTGAAGTCGATTTTGGGAACGTACGATTTTTGGGAGTGTCTCATTCTCGAAAGAAAAGAA
>CAXAJV010000863.1:7500-10000 GCA_963969225.1 Xylocopa violacea
GCGTGTGTCGCGCGTATCCTGTTTTAGTCGATCGTACCGTTCCGTTCGGAGGGGACGATTCGTCGCCGCCAAGCCTCGTTGTCGAGAGTCTGTGAAAACCCGTGCCGTTGCGAGATCGAACAATATTATGCTCGCTTCGCGTTGTCGGGTGAAACAGACCGCCTCGAGGCTGTGTACGACGGCGAGTCCCAACGAATCTTTACCCGAACGACGATCGTCGTCGACTTCGAATTCGTTAAGAGCGTGGTGTCGCGCCGCGTACCCTGGTTGTGTTAATGTCGATCGTACCGTTCCGTTCGGAGGGGACGATTCGTCGGGCCAAGCCTCGTTGGCGATTAGGGTCTGTATAATGAACCCGCCGTTGCGAGATCGAATCTCATTTATTATGCTCGCTTCGTGTTGTCGGGTAAATAAAATTATACAGACCGCGCTCGAGGTGTTGGTGTTGTTAACCGACGAGTCCTAACGAATTTTTCTTACCCGAACGGTAAGTTATGTCGTCGACTTTGCATATTCGACAGGTCGAGTGTGTACCATTATTTTGCGTCTCTGCGTGAAAGCAATACGCCGCTGGTACTTGTTCGTTTTCCCGTTTCACAATTGTGCTGCAAGCTCAGAGGGGACTTGCTTTTTGCCATAGCCTCGTTGTCGAGAGTCTGAGAAACCGGCCGTTGCGAGATCGAATAATTTATACTCGCTTCGTGTTGCCGGGGAAAAACGGTAGACCGCTCGAGGCTTTGGCGGCCGAGTCCCAACGAATTTTTTTTTTTTTTTATCACCTGAGCTCTGAAGCACAGATCGTGCAGTGGATCGTGGAATTTGAGGAACTTGTACCACGCACCTGTGTTCGGGTTTTGATCGTGTCGTTCGTTCAGAGGGGACCGCTTCGCCGAGCGAAGCCTCGTTGTCGCGAGTCTGGAAACACACCCGCCGTTGCGAGATCGAATAATTTTTTATGCTCGCTTCGTGTTGTCGGGTGGGTAAAATTATAGACCGCTTCGAGGTTTCACGGCGAGTCCCATCGATATTTTACGACTTACCTGTACGAACGTCGTCAACTTCTCGAAAGCAATACGCCGCTGGGTGTTGGATATCTTTCTTTTTTTTTTTTTTTGTATTCACTTCCACGTGCCATTCGTTCAGAGGGGACGACGATATATTCGCGTTTGCGTATTCTTCCTCGTTGTCGAGAGTCCCTTAATAAACCCGCCGTTGCGAGATCGAATTTTACAAGCTCGCTTCGTGTTGTCGGGAGGAAGGGGGGACCGCCTCGAGGGTCTGCGCGATACGCGCGAAGAAGAGTCCTAACGAATTTTCGAAAAATTTTATCTACCTGGACGCGTGGCACACTGGCGTGAATCCGAAAGGATGTATCCTAAACACCCTGAAACAGGCGTGTCCGTTTCATCCGTAGGACGGTATCGTGTCGCCGAGAATTCGGGCGACGCCCGCGTCTCCTTCGCCGGAGACGTTTGGGTCTCGACTTGTTCGAAACTTAGTACGAAGAGACTTAACAATTAATAAAAAATATACATATACGATTACCCTGAACGGTGGATCACTTGGCTCGTGGGTCGATGAAGAACGCAGCTAATTGCGCGTCAACGTGTGAACTGCAGGACACATGAACATCGACATTTCGAACGCACATTGCGGTCCACGGATACAATTCCTGGACCACGCCTAGCTGAGGGTCGTTCACGTAACCAGAATACTGCTTGCGTTGCGTTTCGTCGAATCTTTTCTCTCCGGTGCTCGAATCTGCCCGCCGTCGTTCATTCGAATTCCATTTACGAACGTTTCTGAGTTCGGGCGCACCGAAAGGGAAAAAGAGGAGCGATACGCGACGTACGAGCGATCGTTGGACGTTCGTCCGAGTCGTCTGTGGCCGTGCCCCGAGACTATATGCGACTGGTGTAACGTGTGCGCGCGTGCGGCGTGCGTTAAACGGGTTCACGGAAATCGACGGTGTCGATCACGGACTCGCGCGAGTTCTTCGTGGCGTCGTGAGTCGTTCGTTTAACCGGACGACCGCCCACGGGGAACCGCTTCGTGTTTCGACTGCCGATTTTGTTCCGTATTCCAAATTCGCACACCCGCCACACACCATGACCACTCTTCGCGCGTCTCTTTAACGCACGATTGATATGCCGCGCGCTCGACGTCGTTTAAAATGAATTTTTCTTTTGCCGCAAGACTGAGAGAATCGAATTGTTGGGAACTCGGTCGAGAGAGAGAAGAGAATATGCAAGAAAGAGAGAGCGAGCGACATCGTCGTAACGTGAGGGACGATGATGCGCATCCGATCGTTCGAAGTTCGCACAGCCCCAGGGTGTTGTTGCGTTCAATCATCAGAATAACCCGTTCTCTCTCTGCTCTCTCCGCGCGTTGTGCGCGTATACCATGTTTTGTGTAAGGAAGAAATTGAGCGGACCGTCACTCGAATACATACAATGTATATAGGCCGTCGTTGCCGAAGTCGATCTCGAATTTTATTTCC
>CAXAJV010000863.1:15000-17500 GCA_963969225.1 Xylocopa violacea
AGCAAAGGCCGGCCGCAGCCAGAGTAGGAACAGACCAGGCAATAGAGCCTCGGCTTGGTCTAAGGAGGAAGTAGACCTCCTGAAAATATTGAATAAACGTTTCAAAAATCTAAAACAGCCAAACGTAGCTATAAGAGAGTTCCTACCTGGCAAAACATTGAAGCAAATAAGTGATAAAAGGAGGCTCTTGCCCGTCGAGAGGGAGGAAGCGGCGGCCGACTCGGAGGATTCGCCCAGCAGCGAATCCTCGTCGAGCTCACATTACGAGTCGGCCGTCGAGGAAGACGAGGACCTCCGGATAGTTGAGGAAAGAATTAAGTGGAAGGACAACATCCGGGGGGCCATAAGAGTTGGCTGCGTTAATGAAAGGAATAAATTCTGGAATATAGAGAAAGAGATAATAGAAGCAGCCAACCGGAGCGAAATAGGTGAGGATGAAATAAACGTGTTAACTTTGAAATTTAGTGAAATCCTCACCGAAGATACAGGGGGCGGTCCCAGCAGCCAAAGACAGGGGCAGAAGCGCAAAAAGACAAATAACACGCGAAATGGTAATGCTGGGACGAGATATAAGCGCTACATATACGCCAGATACCAGGAGCTGTATAATAAGTGCCCCAAAAAGCTCCTGGATCTGGCGTTGATGGGTAAGTCCATCAATGACAAGGAGGGGGTGGAGCCTCCCTGCAAAGACCTAGTCGGTCCGCTGTATAATGAGTTATGGGGGAAGACAGGGCCCCAAGCAAAACTAGTGAATAATAATGAAATAGAAAGAAACGTGGCAATGGAGGAAATCTGGACGCCAGTCGCTATGGGGGAGCTTATAGAGAAGTTCAAGAAAATTAAGAACGACACAGCAGCCGGTGTCGATGGTGTTCGAAAAATGCACCTCAGGCAGGACGGGGCACTGCCAGTATTCGCCAAATTGTGTAACCTTTTAATGTTGAGCCGATACTACCCAGCGCAGTGGAAACTGAATCGAACCACGCTAATACCCAAACCGGGGAAGAGCGTGGAAGATGTCAGTAACTGGAGACCAATTACCATCGGATCTCTCCTGGGTAGGTTATATTCGGCAATGATAGACAAGAGGCTTAGGGGCAACATAAAGCAGCACTCACGCCAGAAAGGTTTCACAAGAGAAGATGGGTGTAAGTATAACATCTCCATCTTAGACAGTGCCATTAAAGGTATGAAAGAAGGAAGAGGTGGCATTATAACGTTAATTGATATCTCGAAGGCTTTTGATACGGTGCCCCATAGCGTGCTGGCGGATGGGTTAGAAATAAAGGGAATTCCAACACCTATTGCCAACTACATCAAGCAGATGTACAAAGGGTGTAAAACAATTATTCATTGCAAAAACAAAGAAACCCTAGAAGTGGACCTTCTAAGAGGTGTTAAGCAGGGAGATCCACTCTCTCCGCTTCTTTTTAACTTAGTAATAGATCCCTTAATTGGGAAAATTGACGAGAAGTCGGAGGGCGTAAGAATGGGAGACGAGAATGTCTCCATTCTAGCCTTTGCCGACGATCTGGTCCTCTTAGCGAAAGACATAGAGGAAGCCAAGAAACAGCTAAAAATGGTACATAACTATCTTGGCAAATTAGATATGAAAGTTGCAACGGAAAAATGTGCGACGTTCCAGATCGTCGGCAGAGGCAAAACGTGGTTCATGGCTAATCCCGAATTAACTCTGGGTCGGCAGGCCATTCCTTACGCCGACCCAGAGACGATAATGAAGTACCTGGGCATCACAATTGATCCATGGAGGGGCCTCCAGCGCACCTCGGTGAGAGACATAATGGACGCGGCAAACACGGTTAAAAGAATGAAATTAAAACCTCATCAAAAGGTAAATTTAATAAGAATACACCTCCTGCCTAGATATATACACAAATTAGTGGCCAACCCGCCGCCCCTGGGCATACTAGACCAAATAGACCATGGCATTAAACAAATAATTAAAGAAATATTACATTTACACCCGTCGACGACGGACGGGATAATATACACGGAAAAAAGCCATGGGGGTCTAGGTGTCCAGAGGGTGGCGAATATAGTGAAGATGGCCAAGCTGAGGAACGCGCTAAGAATGCGCGTGTCCGATGACGAAGCGGTAAGAAACGCATATAGTGGGCAGGAGTCGTTAATAAAGAGGTACGCCGCGTCCATAGGCCTACAATGGCCGGTGGAGCTGCAGGACATCGAGGAAGCGAGGAGGCTTCTCAAAAAGAAAGACACGGAAAAGTGGAGACAGCTCGTCTCCCAAGGCCAGGGCATAAAAGAATTCTTTAAAGACAAAGTCGGAAACCAATGGCTTTATAGGCCAGAATTATTGAAGCCGTCCAGGTACCTGGACGCACTTAAGTTAAGAACGAACACTTTTGGAACTAGAGTAGCTCTCCGAAGAGCGAGGAGCAGTATAAATTATATATGCAGAAGATGTGGCGTACAGGCGGAGACCCTGGGTCATGTGTTGGGTAATTGTACCCACACA
>CAXAJV010000863.1:27500-31867 GCA_963969225.1 Xylocopa violacea
GTACCGTCGTCGACCTCGAATTCGTAGGATCGCGTCGCCCGCTCTTTTATACCAGTCGATCGTACCGTACCGTTTCGTTCGGAGGGGACGATTCGTCGCCGCCAAGCCTCGTTGTCGAGAGTCTGTGAAAACCCGTGCCGTTGCGAGATCGAACAATTTTATGCTCGCTTCGTGTCGCAGGTTAAATTGGACCGCTTCGAGGCTGCGCGCGCGGCGAGTCCCAACGAATCTTCACCCGAACGATGAACGTGTTGTACCGTCGTCGACCTCGAATTCGCAGGATCGTGTGTCGCCCGCTCTTTTATACCAGTCGATCGTACCGTACCGTTTCGTTCGGAGGGGACGATTCGTCGCCGCCAAGCCTCGTTGTCGAGAGTCTGTGAAAACCCGTGCCGTTGCGAGATCGAACAATTTTATGCTCGCTTCGTGTCGCAGGTTAAATTGGACCGCTTCGAGGCTGCGCGCGCGGCGAGTCCCAACGAATCTTCACCCGAACGATGAACGTGTACCGTCGTCGATCTCGAATTCGCAGGATCGTGTGTCGCCCGCTCTTTTATACCAGTCGATCGTACCGTACCGTTTCGTTCGGAGGGGACGATTCGTCGCCGCCAAGCCTCGTTGTTGAGTGTCTGAAAACCCGTTGCCGTTGCGAGATCGAACAATTTTATGCTCGCTTCGTGTCGCAGGTTAAATTGGACCGCTCAGAGGCTGCGCGTGCGGCGAGTCCCAACGAATCATTCACCCGAACGGACGCGCCGTCGTCGACTTCGATTTCTTTTAAGAGCGTGTGTCGCGCGTATCCTGTTTTAGTCGATCGTACCGTTCCGTTCGGAGGGGACGATTCGTCGCCGCCAAGCCTCGCTCTCATAGAGTCTATGAAAACCCGTTGCCGTTGCGAGATCGAACCATTTTATGCTCGCTTCGTGTCGCAGGTTAAATTGGACCGCTCAGAGGCTGCGCGTGCGGCGAGTCCCAACGAATCTTCACCCGAACGGACGCGCCGTCGTCGACTTCGAATTCCTTTAAGAGCGTGTGTCGCGCGTATCCTGTTTTAGTCGATCGTACCGTTCCGTTCGGAGGGGACGATTCGTCGCCGCCAAGCCTCGCTCTCATAGAGTCTATGAAAACCCGTTGCCGTTGCGAGATCGAACCATTTTATGCTCGCTTCGTGTCGCAGGTTAAATTGGACCGCTCAGAGGCTGCGCGTGCGGCGAGTCCCAACGAATCTTCACCCGAACGGACGCGCCGTCGTCGACTTCGAATTCCTTTAAGAGCGTGTGTCGCGCGTATCCTGTTTTAGTCGATCGTACCGTTCCGTTCGGAGGGGACGATTCGTCGCCGCCAAGCCTCGTTGTCGAGAGTCTGTGAAAACCCGTGCCGTTGCGAGATCGAACAATATTATGCTCGCTTCGCGTTGTCGGGTGAAACAGACCGCCTCGAGGCTGTGTACGACGGCGAGTCCCAACGAATCTTTACCCGAACGACGATCGTCGTCGACTTCGAATTCGTTAAGAGCGTGGTGTCGCGCCGCGTACCCTGGTTGTGTTAATGTCGATCGTACCGTTCCGTTCGGAGGGGACGATTCGTCGGGCCAAGCCTCGTTGGCGATTAGGGTCTGTATAATGAACCCGCCGTTGCGAGATCGAATCTCATTTATTATGCTCGCTTCGTGTTGTCGGGTAAATAAAATTATACAGACCGCGCTCGAGGTGTTGGTGTTGTTAACCGACGAGTCCTAACGAATTTTTCTTACCCGAACGGTAAGTTATGTCGTCGACTTTGCATATTCGACAGGTCGAGTGTGTACCATTATTTTGCGTCTCTGCGTGAAAGCAATACGCCGCTGGTACTTGTTCGTTTTCCCGTTTCACAATTGTGCTGCAAGCTCAGAGGGGACTTGCTTTTTGCCATAGCCTCGTTGTCGAGAGTCTGAGAAACCGGCCGTTGCGAGATCGAATAATTTATACTCGCTTCGTGTTGCCGGGGAAAAACGGTAGACCGCTCGAGGCTTTGGCGGCCGAGTCCCAACGAATTTTTTTTTTTTTTTATCACCTGAGCTCTGAAGCACAGATCGTGCAGTGGATCGTGGAATTTGAGGAACTTGTACCACGCACCTGTGTTCGGGTTTTGATCGTGTCGTTCGTTCAGAGGGGACCGCTTCGCCGAGCGAAGCCTCGTTGTCGCGAGTCTGGAAACACACCCGCCGTTGCGAGATCGAATAATTTTTTATGCTCGCTTCGTGTTGTCGGGTGGGTAAAATTATAGACCGCTTCGAGGTTTCACGGCGAGTCCCATCGATATTTTACGACTTACCTGTACGAACGTCGTCAACTTCTCGAAAGCAATACGCCGCTGGGTGTTGGATATCTTTCTTTTTTTTTTTTTTTGTATTCACTTCCACGTGCCATTCGTTCAGAGGGGACGACGATATATTCGCGTTTGCGTATTCTTCCTCGTTGTCGAGAGTCCCTTAATAAACCCGCCGTTGCGAGATCGAATTTTACAAGCTCGCTTCGTGTTGTCGGGAGGAAGGGGGGACCGCCTCGAGGGTCTGCGCGATACGCGCGAAGAAGAGTCCTAACGAATTTTCGAAAAATTTTATCTACCTGGACGCGTGGCACACTGGCGTGAATCCGAAAGGATGTATCCTAAACACCCTGAAACAGGCGTCCGTTTCATCCGTAGGACGGTATCGTGTCGCCGAGAATTCGGGCGACGCCCGCGTCTCCTTCGCCGGAGACGTTTGGGTCTCGACTTGTTCGAAACTTAGTACGAAGAGACTTAACAATTAATAAAAAATATACATATACGATTACCCTGAACGGTGGATCACTTGGCTCGTGGGTCGATGAAGAACGCAGCTAATTGCGCGTCAACGTGTGAACTGCAGGACACATATGAACATCGACATTTCGAACGCACATTGCGGTCCACGGATACAATTCCTGGACCACGCCTAGCTGAGGGTCGTTCACGTAACCAGAATACTGCTTGCGTTGCGTTTCGTCGAATCTTTTCTCTCCGGTGCTCGAATCTGCCCGCCGTCGTTCATTCGAATTCCATTTACGAACGTTTCTGAGTTCGGGCGCACCGAAAGGGAAAAAGAGGAGCGATACGCGACGTACGAGCGATCGTTGGACGTTCGTCCGAGTCGTCTGTGGCCGTGCCCCGAGACTATATGCGACTGGTGTAACGTGTGCGCGCGTGCGGCGTGCGTTAAACGGGTTCACGGAAATCGACGGTGTCGATCACGGACTCGCGCGAGTTCTTCGTGGCGTCGTGAGTCGTTCGTTTAACCGGACGACCGCCCACGGGGAACCGCTTCGTGTTTCGACTGCCGATTTTGTTCCGTATTCCAAATTCGCACACCCGCCACACACCATGACCACTCTTCGCGCGTCTCTTTAACGCACGATTGATATGCCGCGCGCTCGACGTCGTTTAAAATGAATTTTTCTTTTGCCGCAAGACTGAGAGAATCGAATTGTTGGGAACTCGGTCGAGAGAGAGAAGAGAATATGCAAGAAAGAGAGAGCGAGCGACATCGTCGTAACGTGAGGGACGATGATGCGCATCCGATCGTTCGAAGTTCGCACAGCCCCAGGGTGTTGTTGCGTTCAATCATCAGAATAACCCGTTCTCTCTCTGCTCTCTCCGCGCGTTGTGCGCGTATACCATGTTTTGTGTAAGGAAGAAATTGAGCGGACCGTCACTCGAATACATACAATGTATATAGGCCGTCGTTGCCGAAGTCGATCTCGAATTTTATTTCCATATGCCGTCGATTGTCGGGGACCACAGACAAACGCGCGCACGGGGACGCATTTCCTCTTCGAACGCTGATGATCTTGGGATGTTCGAATCTGACCCCAGCCACGTTCGTCGAGACTCGAATTTACCGTGCGTCCTCGGTGTGCTGCCTCTGTCTGTCAGCCCGGTGTCGATCGGAACATTTGGTATATATATATATATGGTCGATTGTAACGTTTCTGGCCTGTGACGCGCGTCCGCAGATTCCGAAGCACAGAACTCGAATCGGTAACGCCACGCGCAACGAGGAGAGTCGTTTAGAGAAGTAGATACGGGAAGAGATTGTGCCCACCCCATTGGCGAGGCTCGAAGTTATACTTCGACGAGGTGCTGCTCGGTGCCACAAGTTGTTGGTCACCCCATGTCTTCGTTGTCGAGACGGGACCGCGCGATCAAAAAGCCGGTCATCCAGTCCCCGGAAAGCGCAGCTTGGTTATGTAATTCCACGCGTGCGTTCCTTTTTTTTTTTATTTCCCGTTCCACGCAGCAGAGAGATTCGCGTGGGCGCGCTCCAACTCGGCCTATCCGTCGTTCCGACGGATCAGGGTGATAAATCG
>CAXAJV010000864.1:0-10152 GCA_963969225.1 Xylocopa violacea
CGGTAATATTTCACAACATTCCTGGCGAGCTGGCTTCTACGACTTCGTGGGACCTTTATGTACATCAATAACGTAGTGTAACCTAACCTAACACAGTCTACCATCTCGGCGGTAATATTTGATAACATTCCTGGCGAGTTGGACACTACGTCTCCGTGTGACCTTTATACACATCAATAACGTAATGTAACCTAACCCATCCCAACCTAACGTCTCGGCGGTAAAATTTGACAACAATCCTGGCGAGTTGGGCTCTACGTCTACGTGGGACCTTCATATACATGAATAAGGCAATATAACCAACCTAACCCAACCTGACATCTCGGCGGTAATATTTGACAACATACCTGGCGAGTTGGCCTCTACGTCACCGTGGTACCTTTATATACATCAATAACGTAATATAACCTAATCTAACCCAACCAATCATCTCGGCGGTAATATTTGACAACATTCCTGGCAAATTGTCCTCTACGTCTACGTGGGACCTTCGTATACATCAATAACGTAATATAACCTAACCTAACCCAACCTGACGTCTCGGCGGTAATATTTGACAACATTCCTGGCGAGCTGGCTTCTACGTGTCCGTGGGACCTTTATATACATCGGTATCCTAATATAACCTATCCTAACCCAACCTAACCTCTCGTGGTACCATTTAACCGCATTCCTTGCTTGTCGGCCCCTACTTCTCGGTGGGAACACTGTATACGTCTATGACGTAATATAACCTAACCTAACCCAACCTGACATCTCGGCGGTATAATTTGACAACATTCCTGGCGAGTTGGACTCTACGTCACCGTGGTTCCTGTATATACATCAATAACGTAATATAACCTAACCTAACCCAACCTATCATCTCGTCGATAATATTTGACAGCATTCCTGGGGAGTTCTCCTCTACGTCTGCGTGGGACATTCATATACATCAATAACGTATTATAACCTAACCTAACCCAACCTGACATCTCGGCGGTAATATTTGACAACATTCCTGGCGAGCTGGCTTGTACGACTTCGTGGAACCTTTATGTACATCAATAACGTAGTGTAACCTAACCTAACCCAGTCTACCATCTCGGCGGTAATATTTGACAACATTCCTGGCGTGTTGGACACTACGTCTCCGTGTGACCTTTATACACATCAATAACGTAATATAACCTAACCCATCCCAACCTAACCTCTCGGCGGTAAAATTTGACAACAATCCTGGCGAGTTGGACTCTACGTCTACGCGGGTCCTTCATATACATGAATAAGGCAATATAACCAACCTAACCCAACCTGACATCTCGGCGGTAATATTTGACAACATTCCTGGCGATTTGGCCTCTGCGTCACCGTGGTACCTTTATATACATCATTAACGTAATATAACCTAATCTAACCCAACCAATCATCTCGGCGGTAATATTTGACAACATTCCTGGCAAGTTGTCCTCTACGTCTACGTGGGACCTTCGTATACATCAATAACGTAATATAACCTAACCTAACCCAACCTGACATCTCGGCGGTATTATTTGGCAACATTCCTGGCGAGCTGGCTTCTCCGACTTCGTGGGACCTTTATGTACATCAATAACGTAGTGTAACCTAACCTAACCCAGTCTACCATCTCGGCGGTAATATTTGACAACATTCCTGGCAAGTTGGACACTACGTCTCCGTGCGGCCTTTATACACATCAATAACGTAATATAACCTAACCCATCCCAACCTAACCTCTCGGCGGTAAAATTTGACAACAATCCTGGCGAGTTGGTCTCTACGTCTACGTGGGACCTTCATATACATGAATAAGGCAATATAACCTCACCTAACGCAACCTGACATCTCGGCGGTAATATTTCACAACATTCCTGGCGAGTTGGCCTCTATGTCTCCGTGGGACCTTTATATACATCAATAACGTAATTTAACCTAACCTAACCCAACCTAACTTATCGGCGGTAATATTTGACAACATTCCTGGCGATTTGGCCTCTACGTGTCCGTGGGACCTTTATATACATCAGTATCCTAATATAACCTAACCACACCCAACCTATCATCTCGGCGATAATATTTGTCAACATTCCTGGCGAGTTCTCCTCTACGTCTGCGTGGGACATTCATATACATCAATAACGTAATATAACCTAATCTAATCCAACCTGACATCTCGGCGGTAATATTTGACAACATTCCTGGCGAACTGGCTTCTACGTGTCCGTGGGACCTTTATATACATCAGTATCCTAATATAACCTAACCAAACCCAACCTATCATCTCGGCGATAATATTTGTCAACATTCCTGGGGAGTTTTCCTCTACGTCTGCGTGGGACCTTCATATACATGAATAAGGCAACATAACCTAACCTAACCCAACCTGACATGTCGGCGGTAATATTTGACAACATTCCTGGCGAGTTGGCCTCTGAGTCTCCGTGAGACCTTTATATACATCAATAACGTAATATAACCTAACCTAAACCAACCTAACTTATCGGCGGTAATATTTGACAACAGTCCTGGCGACTTGGCCTCTACGTGTCCGTGGCACCTTTATATACATTAGTATCCTAATATAACCTAACCAAACCCAACCTATCATATCGGCGATAATATTTGTCAACATTCCTGGCGAGTTCTCCTCTACGTCTGCGTGGGACATTCATATACATCAATAAAGTAATATAAACTATCCTAACCCAACCTATCACCTCGGCGATAATATTTGACAGCATTCCTGGGGAGTTCTCCTCTACGTCTGCGTGGGACATTCATATATATCAATAACGTATTATAACCTAACCTAACCCAACCTGACACCTCGGCGGTAATATTTGACAACATTCCTGGCGAGCTGGCTTCTACGACTTCGTGGGACCTTTATGTACATCAATAACGTAGTGTAACCTAACCTAACCCAGTCTACCATCTCGGCGGTAATATTTGACAACATTCCTGGCGTGTTGGACACTACGTCTCCGTGTGACCTTTATACACATCAATAACGTAATATAACCTAACCCATCCCAACCTAACCTCTCGGCGGTAAAATTTGACAACAATCCTGGCGAGTTGGGCTCTACGTCTACGTGGGACCTTCATATACATGAATATGGCAATATAACCAACCTAACACAACCTGACATCTCGGCGGTAATATTTGACAACATTCCTGGCGAGTTGGCCTCTACGTCACCGTGGTACCTTTATATACATCAATAACGTAATATAACCTAATCTAACCCAACCAATCATCTCGGCGGTAATATTTGACAACATTCCTGGCAAATTGTCCTCTACGTCTACGTGGGACCTTTGTATACATCAATAACGTAATATAACCTAACCTAACCCAACCTGACGTCTCGGCGGTAATATTTGACAACATTCCTGGCGAGCTGGCTTCTACGTGTCCGTGGGACCTTTATATACATCGGTATCCTAATATAACCTATCCTAACCCAACCTAACCTCTCGTGGTACCATTTAACCGCATTCCTTGCTTGTCGGCCCCTACTTCTCGGTGGGAACACTGTATACGTCTATGACGTAATATAACCTAACCTAACCCAACCTGACATCTCGGCGGTATAATTTGACAACATTCCTGGCGAGTTGGACTCTACGTCACCGTGGTTCCTGTATATACATCAATAACGTAATATAACCTAACCTAACCCAACCTATCATCTCGTCGATAATATTTGACAGCATTCCTGGGGAGTTCTCCTCTACGTCTGCGTGGGACATTCATATACATCAATAACGTATTATAACCTAACCTAACCCAACCTGACATCTCGGCGGTAATATTTGACAACATTCCTGGCGAGCTGGCTTCTACGTGTCCGTGGGACCTTTATATACATCAGTATCCTAATATAACCTAACCAAACCCAACCTATCATCTCGGCGATAATATTTGTCAACATTCCTGGGGAGTTTTCCTCTACGTCTGCGTGGGACCTTCATATACATGAATAAGGCAACATAACCTAACCTAACCCAACCTGACATGTCGGCGGTAATATTTGACAACATTCCTGGCGAGTTGGCCTCTGTGTCTCCGTGAGACCTTTATATACATCAATAACGTAATATAACCTAACCTAAACCAACCTAACTTATCGGCGGTAATATTTGACAACAGTCCTGGCGACTTGGCCTCTACGTGTCCGTGGCACCTTTATATACATTAGTATCCTAATATAACCTAACCAAACCCAACCTATCATATCGGCGATAATATTTGTCAACATTCCTGGCGAGTTCTCCTCTACGTCTGCGTGGGACATTCATATACATCAATAAAGTAATATAAACTATCCTAACCCAACCTATCACCTCGGCGATAATATTTGACAGCATTCCTGGGGAGTTCTCCTCTACGTCTGCGTGGGACATTCATATACATCAATAACGTATTATAACCTAACCTAACCCAACCTGACACCTCGGCGGTAATATTTGACAACATTCCTGGCGAGCTGGCTTCTACGACTTCGTGGGACCTTTATGTACATCAATAACGTAGTGTAACCTAACCTAACCCAGTCTACCATCTCGGCGGTAATATTTGACAACATTCCTGGCGAGTTGGACACTACGTCTCCGTGAGACCTGTGTACACATCAATAACGTAATATAACCTAACCCATCCCAACCTAACTTCTCGGCGGTAAAATTTGACAACAATCCTGGCGAGTTGGGCTCTACGTCTACGCGGGACCTTCATATACATGAATAAGGCAATATAACCAACCTAACGCAACCTGACATCTCGGCGGTAATATTTGACAACATTCCTGGCGAGTTGGCCTCTACGTCACCGTGGTACCTTTATATACATCAATAACGTAATATAACCTAATCTAACCCAACCAATCATCTCGGCGGTAATATTTGACAACATTCCTGGCAAATTGTCCTCTACGTCTACGTGGGACCTTCGTATACATCAATAACGTAATATAACCTAACCTAACCCAACCTGACGTCTCGGCGGTAATATTTGACAACATTCCTGGCGAGCTGGCTTCTACGTGTCCGTGGGACCTTTATATACATCGGTATCCTAATATAACCTATCCTAACCCAACCTAACCTCTCGTGGTACCATTTAACCGCATTCCTTGCTTGTCGGCCCCTACTTCTCGGTGGGAACACTGTATACGTCTATGACGTAATATAACCTAACCTAACCCAACCTGACATCTCGGCGGTATAATTTGACAACATTCCTGGCGAGTTGGACTCTACGTCACCGTGGTTCCTGTATATACATCAATAACGTAATATAACCTAACCTAACCCAACCTATCATCTCGTCGATAATATTTGACAGCATTCCTGGGGAGTACTCCTCTACGTCTGCGTGGGACAATCATATACATCAATAACGTATTATAACCTAACCTAACCCAACCTGACATCTCGGCGGTAATATTTGACAACATTCCTGGCGAACTGGCTTCTACGACTTCGTGGGACCTTTATGTACATCAATAACGTAGTGTAACCTAACCTAACCCAGTCTACCATCTCGGCGGTAATATTTGACAACATTCCTGGCGTGTTGGACACTACGTCTCCGTGTGACCTTTATACACATCAATAACGTAATATAACCTAACCCATCCCAACCTAACCTCTCGGCGGTAAAATTTGACAACAATCCTGGCGAGTTGGGCTCTACGTCTACGTGGGACCTTCATATACATGAATATGGTAATATAACCAACCTAACCCAACCTGACATCTCGGCGGTAATATTTGACAACATTCCTGGCGAGTTGGCCTCTACGTCACCGTGGTACCTTTATATACATCAATAACGTAATATAACCTAATCTAACCCAACCAATCATCTCGGCGGTAATATTTGACAACATTCCTGGCAAATTGTCCTCTACGTCTACGTGGGACCTTTGTATACATCAATAACGTAATATAACCTAACCTAACCCAACCTGACGTCTCGGCGGTAATATTTGACAACATTCCTGGCGAGCTGGCTTCTACGTGTCCGTGGGACCTTTATATACATCGGTATCCTAATATAACCTATCCTAACCCAACCTAACCTCTCGTGGTAACATTTAACCGCATTCCTTGCTTGTCGGCCCCTACTTCTCGGTGGGAACACTGTATACGTCTATGACGTAATATAACCTAACCTAACCCAACCTGACATCTCGGCGGTATAATTTGACAACATTCCTGGCGAGTTGGACTCTACGTCACCGTGGTTCCTGTATATACATCAATAACGTAATATAACCTAACCTAACCCAACCTATCATCTCGTCGATAATATTTGACAGCATTCCTGGGGAGTTCTCCTCTACGTCTGCGTGGGACATTCATATACATCAATAACGTATTATAACCTAACCTAACCCAACCTGACACCTCGGCGGTAATATTTGACAACATTCCTGGCGAGCTGGCTTCTACGACTTCGTGGGACCTTTATGTACATCAATAACGTAGTGTAACCTAACCTAACCCAGTCTACCATCTCGGCGGTAATATTTGACAACATTCCTGGCGAGTTGGACACTACGTCTCCGTGAGACCTGTGTACACATCAATAACGTAATATAACCTAACCCATCCCAACCTAACTTCTCGGCGGTAAAATTTGACAACAATCCTGGCGAGTTGGGCTCTACGTCTACGCGGGACCTTCATATACATGAATAAGGCAATATAACCAACCTAACGCAACCTGACATCTCGGCGGTAATATTTGACAACATTCCTGGCGAGTTGGCCTCTACGTCACCGTGGTACCTTTATATACATCAATAACGTAATATAACCTAATCTAACCCAACCAATCATCTCGGCGGTAATATTTGACAACATTCCTGGCAAATTGTCCTCTACGTCTACGTGGGACCTTCGTATACATCAATAACGTAATATAACCTAACCTAACCCAACCTGACGTCTCGGCGGTAATATTTGACAACATTCCTGGCGAGCTGGCTTCTACGTGTCCGTGGGACCTTTATATACATCGGTATCCTAATATAACCTATCCTAACCCAACCTAACCTCTCGTGGTACCATTTAACCGCATTCCTTGCTTGTCGGCCCCTACTTCTCGGTGGGAACACTGTATACGTCTATGACGTAATATAACCTAACCTAACCCAACCTGACATCTCGGCGGTATAATTTGACAACATTCCTGGCGAGTTGGACTCTACGTCACCGTGGTTCCTGTATATACATCAATAACGTAATATAACCTAACCTAACCCAACCTATCATCTCGTCGATAATATTTGACAGCATTCCTGGGGAGTACTCCTCTACGTCTGCGTGGGACAATCATATACATCAATAACGTATTATAACCTAACCTAACCCAACCTGACATCTCGGCGGTAATATTTGACAACATTCCTGGCGAACTGGCTTCTACGACTTCGTGGGACCTTTATGTACATCAATAACGTAGTGTAACCTAACCTAACCCAGTCTACCATCTCGGCGGTAATATTTGACAACATTCCTGGCGTGTTGGACACTACGTCTCCGTGTGACCTTTATACACATCAATAACGTAATATAACCTAACCCATCCCAACCTAACCTCTCGGCGGTAAAATTTGACAACAATCCTGGCGAGTTGGGCTCTACGTCTACGTGGGACCTTCATATACATGAATATGGTAATATAACCAACCTAACCCAACCTGACATCTCGGCGGTAATATTTGACAACATTCCTGGCGAGTTGGCCTCTACGTCACCGTGGTACCTTTATATACATCAATAACGTAATATAACCTAATCTAACCCAACCAATCATCTCGGCGGTAATATTTGACAACATTCCTGGCAAATTGTCCTCTACGTCTACGTGGGACCTTTGTATACATCAATAACGTAATATAACCTAACCTAACCCAACCTGACGTCTCGGCGGTAATATTTGACAACATTCCTGGCGAGCTGGCTTCTACGTGTCCGTGGGACCTTTATATACATCGGTATCCTAATATAACCTATCCTAACCCAACCTAACCTCTCGTGGTAACATTTAACCGCATTCCTTGCTTGTCGGCCCCTACTTCTCGGTGGGAACACTGTATACGTCTATGACGTAATATAACCTAACCTAACCCAACCTGACATCTCGGCGGTATAATTTGACAACATTCCTGGCGAGTTGGCCTCTGCGTCACCGTGGTACCTTTATATACATCAATAACGTAATATAACCTAATCTAACCCAACCAATCATCTCGGCGGTAATATTTGACAACATTCCTGGCAAGTTGGACACTACGTCTCCGTGCGGCCTTTATACACATCAATAACGTAATATAACCTAACGCATCCCAACCTAACCTCTCGGCGGTAAAATTTGACAACAATCCTGGCGAGTTGGACTCTACGTCTACGTGGGACCTTCATATACATGAATAAGGCAATATAACCTAACCTAACGCAACCTGACATCTCGGCGGTAATATTTCACAACATTCCTGGCGAGTTGGCCTCTATGTCTCCGTGGGACCTTTATATACATCAATAACGTAATTTAACCTAACCTAACCCAACCTAACTTATCGGCGGTAATATTTGACAACATTCCTGGCGATTTGGCCTCTACGTGTCCGTGGGACCTTTATATACATCAGTATCCTAATATAACCTAACCACACCCAACCTATCATCTCGGCGATAATATTTGTCAACATTCCTGGCGAGTTCTCCTCTACGTCTGCGTGGGACATTCATATACATCAATAAAGTAATATAAACTATCCTAACCCAACCTATCACCTCGGCGATAATATTTGACAGCATTCCTGGAGAGTTCTCCTCTACGTCTGCGTGGGACATTCATATACATCAATAACGTATTATAACCTAACCTAACCCAACCTGACACCTCGGCGGTAATATTTGACAACATTCCTGGCGAGCTGGCTTCTATGACTTCGTGGGACCTTTATGTACATCAATAACGTAGTGTAACCTAACCTAACCCAGTCTACCATCTCGGCGGTAATATTTGACAACATTCCTGGCGAGTTGGACACTACGTCTCCGTGAGACCTGTATACACATCAATAACGTAATATAACCTAACCCATCCCAACCTAACTTCTCGGCGGTAAAATTTGACAACAATCCTGGCGAGTTGGGCTCTACGTCTACGTGGGACCTTCATATACATGAATAAGGCAATATAACCAACCTAACACAACCTGACATCTCGGCGGTAATATTTGACAACATTCCTGGCGAGTTGGCCTCTACGTCACCGTGGTACCTTTATATACATCAATAACGTAATATAACCTAATCTAACCCAACCAATCATCTCGGCGGTAATATTTGACAACATTCCTGGCAAATTGTCCTCTACGTCTACGTGGGACCTTCGTATACATCAATAACGTAATATAACCTAACCTAACCCAACCTGACGTCTCGGCGGTAATATTTGACAACATTCCTGGCGAGCTGGCTTCTACGTGTCCGTGGGACCTTTATATACATCGGTATCCTAATATAACCTATCCTAACCCAACCTAACCTCTCGTGGTACCATTTAACCGCATTCCTTGCTTGTCGGCCCCTACTTCTCGGTGGGAACACTGTATACGTCTATGACGTAATATAACCTAACCTAACCCAACCTGACATCTCGGCGGTATAATTTGACAACATTCCTGGCGAGTTGGACTCTACGTCACCGTGGTTCCTGTATATACATCAATAACGTAATATAACCTAACCTAACCCAACCTATCATCTCGTCGATAATATTTGACAGCATTCCTGGGGAGTACTCCTCTACGTCTGCGTGGGACAATCATATACATCAATAACGTATTATAACCTAACCTAACCCAACCTGACATCTCGGCGGTAATATTTGACAACATTCCTGGCGAACTGGCTTCTACGACTTCGTGGGACCTTTATGTACATCAATAACGTAGTGTAACCTAACCTAACCCAGTCTACCATCTCGGCGGTAATATTTGACAACATTCCTGGCGTGTTGGACACTACGTCTCCGTGTGACCTTTATACACATCAATAACGTAATATAACCTAACCCATCCCAACCTAACCTCTCGGCGGTAAAATTTGACAACAATCCTGGCGAGT
>CAXAJV010000865.1:0-10927 GCA_963969225.1 Xylocopa violacea
CGTACTTCTCGGTGCGAACATTATATATGTAGAACGTAATATAACCTAACCTAACCCAACCTAACCTCTCGGTGGTATTATTTTACAGAAAGCCGGGCGTGTCTACTCCTACTTCTCGGTGCGAATATTATGTATATAACACAATATAACCTAACCTAATGCAACCTGGTCGCTCGGTGCGAATATTTTCTAAATTCCCAGTCGTGTCGGTTCCGACCGCTCGGCGCGAACAATTTCCAAGTTCCCGGTCGTGCCGGTCCGTACTTCTCGGTGCGAACATTATATATGTAGAACGTAATATAACCTAACCTAACCCAACCTAACCTCTCGGTGGTATTATTTTACAGAAAGCCGGGCGTGTCTACTCCTACTTCTCGGTGCGAATATTATGTATATAACACAATATAACCTAACCTAATGCAACCTGGTCGCTCGGTGCGAATATTTTCTAAATTCCCAGTCGTGTCGGTTCCGACCGCTCGGCGCGAACAATTTCCAAGTTCCCGGTCGTGCCGGTCCGTACTTCTCGGTGCGAACATTATATATGTAGAACGTAATATAACCTAACCTAACCCAACCTAACCTCTCGGTGGTATTATTTTACAGAAAGCCGGGCGTGTCTACTCCTACTTCTCGGTGCGAATATTATGTATATAACACAATATAACCTAACCTAATGCAACCTGGTCGCTCGGTGCGAATATTTTCTAAATTCCCAGTCGTGTCGGTTCCGACCGCTCGGCGCGAACAATTTCCAAGTTCCCGGTCGTGTCGGTCCCGACCGCTCGGCGCGAACAATTTCCAAGTTCCCGGTCGTGCCGGTCCGTACTTCTCGGTGCGAACATTATATATGTAGAACGTAATATAACCTAACCTAACCCAACCTAACCTCTCGGTGGTATTATTTTACAGAAAGCCGGGCGTGTCTACTCCTACTTCTCGGTGCGAATATTATGTATATAACACAATATAACCTAACCTAATGCAACCTGGTCGCTCGGTGCGAATATTTTCTAAATTCCCAGTCGTGTCGGTTCCGACCGCTCGGCGCGAACAATTTCCAAGTTCCCGGTCGTGCCGGTCCGTACTTCTCGGTGCGAACATTATATATGTAGAACGTAATATAACCTAACCTAACCCAACCTAACCTCTCGGTGGTATTATTTTACAGAAAGCCGGGCGTGTCTACTCCTACTTCTCGGTGCGAATATTATGTATATAACACAATATAACCTAACCTAATGCAACCTGGTCGCTCGGTGCGAATATCTTCTAAATTCCCAGTCGTGTCGGTTCCGACCGCTCGGCGCGAACAATTTCCAAGTTCCCGGTCGTGCCGGTCCGTACTTCTCGTTGCGAACATTATATATGTAGAACGTAATATAACCTAACCTAACCCAACCTAACCTCTCGGTGGTATTATTTTACAGAAAGCCGGGCGTGTCTACTCCTACTTCTCGGTGCGAATATTATGTATATAACACAATATAACCTAACCTAATGCAACCTGGTCGCTCGGTGCGAATATTTTCTAAATTCCCAGTCGTGTCGGTTCCGACCGCTCGGCGCGAATATTTTCTAAGTCCCCGGTCGTGTCGGTCCCGACCTCACAGCGGGAATATTTTCTAAGTCCCCGGTCGTGTCGGTCCCGACCGCTCGGCGCGAATATTTTCAAAGTCCCCGGTCGTGTCGGTCCCGACCGCTCGGCGCGAACAATTTCCAAGTTCCCGGTCGTGCCGGTCCGTACTTCTCGGTGCGAACATTATATATGTAGAACGTAATATAACCTAACCTAACCCAACCTAACCTCTCGGTGGTATTATTTTACAGAAAGCCGGGCGTGTCTACTCCTACTTCTCGGTGCGAATATTATGTATATAACACAATATAACCTAACCTAATGCAACCTGGTCGCTCGGTGCGAATATTTTCTAAATTCCCAGTCGTGTCGGTTCCGACCGCTCGGCGCGAACAATTTCCAAGTTCCCGGTCGTGCCGGTCCGTACTTCTCGGTGCGAACATTATATATGTAGAACGTAATATAACCTAACCTAACCCAACCTAACCTCTCGGTGGTATTATTTTACAGAAAGCCGGGCGTGTCTACTCCTACTTCTCGGTGCGAATATTATGTATATAACACAATATAACCTAACCTAATGCAACCTGGTCGCTCGGTGCGAATATTTTCTAAATTCCCAGTCGTGTCGGTTCCGACCGCTCGGCGCGAACAATTTCCAAGTTCCCGGTCGTGCCGGTCCGTACTTCTCGGTGCGAACATTATATATGTAGAACGTAATATAACCTAACCTAACCCAACCTAACCTCTCGGTGGTATTATTTTACAGAAAGCCGGGCGTGTCTACTCCTACTTCTCGGTGCGAATATTATGTATATAACACAATATAACCTAACCTAATGCAACCTGGTCGCTCGGTGCGAATATTTTCTAAATTCCCAGTCGTGTCGGTCCCGACCGCTCGGCGCGAACAATTTCCAAGTTCCCGGTCGTGCCGGTCCGTACTTCTCGGTGCGAGCATTATATATATAGAACGTAATATAACCTACCCTAACCCAACCTAACCTCTCGGTGGTATTATTTTACAGAAAGCCCGGCGTGTCTACTCCTACTTCTCGGTGCGAATATTATGTATATAACATAATATAACCTAACCTAATGCAACCTGGGCGCTCGGTGCGAATATTTTCTAAATTCCCAGTCGTGTCGGTTCCGACCGCTCGGCGCGAACAATTTCCAAGTTCCCGGTCGTGCCGGTCCGTACTTCTCGGTGCGAACATTATATATGTAGAACGTAATATAACCTAACCTAACCCAACCTAACCTCTCGGTGGTATTATTTTACAGAAAGCCGGGCGTGTCTACTCCTACTTCTCGGTGCGAATATTATGTATATAACACAATATAACCTAACCTAATGCAACCTGGTCGCTCGGTGCGAATATTTTCTAAATTCCCAGTCGTGTCGGTTCCGACCGCTCGGCGCGAACAATTTCCAAGTTCCCGGTCGTGCCGGTCCGTACTTCTCGGTGCGAACATTATATATGTAGAACGTAATATAACCTAACCTAACCCAACCTAACCTCTCGGTGGTATTATTTTACAGAAAGCCGGGCGTGTCTACTCCTACTTCTCGGTGCGAATATTATGTATATAACACAATATAACCTAACCTAATGCAACCTGGTCGCTCGGTGCGAATATTTTCTAAATTCCCAGTCGTGTCGGTTCCGACCGCTCGGCGCGAACAATTTCCAAGTTCCCGGTCGTGCCGGTCCGTACTTCTCGGTGCGAACATTATATATGTAGAACGTAATATAACCTAACCTAACCCAACCTAACCTCTCGGTGGTATTATTTTACAGAAAGCCGGGCGTGTCTACTCCTACTTCTCGGTGCGAATATTATGTATATAACACAATATAACCTAACCTAATGCAACCTGGTCGCTCGGTGCGAATATTTTCTAAATTCCCAGTCGTGTCGGTCCCGACCGCTCGGCGCGAACAATTTCCAAGTTCCCGGTCGTGCCGGTCCGTACTTCTCGGTGCGAGCATTATATATATAGAACGTAATATAACCTACCCTAACCCAACCTAACCTCTCGGTGGTATTATTTTACAGAAAGCCCGGCGTGTCTACTCCTACTTCTCGGTGCGAATATTATGTATATAACATAATATAACCTAACCTAATGCAACCTGGTCGCTCGGTGCGAATATTTTCTAAATTCCCAGTCGTGTCGGTTCCGACCGCTCGGCGCGAACAATTTCCAAGTTCCCGGTCGTGCCGGTCCGTACTTCTCGGTGCGAACATTATATATGTAGAACGTAATATAACCTAACCTAACCCAACCTAACCTCTCGGTGGTATTATTTTACAGAAAGCCGGGCGTGTCTACTCCTACTTCTCGGTGCGAATATTATGTATATAACACAATATAACCTAACCTAATGCAACCTGGTCGCTCGGTGCGAATATTTTCTAAATTCCCAGTCGTGTCGGTTCCGACCGCTCGGCGCGAACAATTTCCAAGTTCCCGGTCGTGCCGGTCCGTACTTCTCGGTGCGAACATTATATATGTAGAACGTAATATAACCTAACCTAACCCAACCTAACCTCTCGGTGGTATTATTTTACAGAAAGCCGGGCGTGTCTACTCCTACTTCTCGGTGCGAATATTATGTATATAACACAATATAACCTAACCTAATGCAACCTGGTCGCTCGGGGCGAATATTTTCTAAATTCCCAGTCGTGTCGGTTCCGACCGCTCGGCGCGAACAATTTCCAAGTTCCCGGTCGTGCCGGTCCGTACTTCTCGGTGCGAACATTATATATGTAGAACGTAATATAACCTAACCTAACCCAACCTAACCTCTCGGTGGTATTATTTTACAGAAAGCCGGGCGTGTCTACTCCTACTTCTCGGTGCGAATATTATGTATATAACACAATATAACCTAACCTAATGCAACCTGGTCGCTCGGTGCGAATATTTTCTAAATTCCCAGTCGTGTCGGTTCCGACCGCTCGGCGCGAACAATTTCCAAGTTCCCGGTCGTGCCGGTCCGTACTTCTCGGTGCGAACATTATATATGTAGAACGTAATATAACCTAACCTAACCCAACCTAACCTCTCGGTGGTATTATTTTACAGAAAGCCGGGCGTGTCTACTCCTACTTCTCGGTGCGAATATTATGTATATAACACAATATAACCTAACCTAATGCAACCTGGTCGCTCGGTGCGAATATTTTCTAAATTCCCAGTCGTGTCGGTTCCGACCGCTCGGCGCGAACAATTTCCAAGTTCCCGGTCGTGCCGGTCCGTACTTCTCGGTGCGAACATTATATATGTAGAACGTAATATAACCTAACCTAACCCAACCTAACCTCTCGGTGGTATTATTTTACAGAAAGCCGGGCGTGTCTACTCCTACTTCTCGGTGCGAATATTATGTATATAACACAATATAACCTAACCTAATGCAACCTGGTCGCTCGGTGCGAATATTTTCTAAATTCCCAGTCGTGTCGGTCCCGACCGCTCGGCGCGAACAATTTCCAAGTTCCCGGTCGTGCCGGTCCGTACTTCTCGGTGCGAGCATTATATATATAGAACGTAATATAACCTACCCTAACCCAACCTAACCTCTCGGTGGTATTATTTTACAGAAAGCCCGGCGTGTCTACTCCTACTTCTCGGTGCGAATATTATGTATATAACATAATATAACCTAACCTAATGCAACCTGGGCGCTCGGTGCGAATATTTTCTAAATTCCCAGTCGTGTCGGTTCCGACCGCTCGGCGCGAACAATTTCCAAGTTCCCGGTCGTGCCGGTCCGTACTTCTCGGTGCGAACATTATATATGTAGAACGTAATATAACCTAACCTAACCCAACCTAACCTCTCGGTGGTATTATTTTACAGAAAGCCGGGCGTGTCTACTCCTACTTCTCGGTGCGAATATTATGTATATAACACAATATAACCTAACCTAATGCAACCTGGTCGCTCGGTGCGAATATTTTCTAAATTCCCAGTCGTGTCGGTTCCGACCGCTCGGCGCGAACAATTTCCAAGTTCCCGGTCGTGCCGGTCCGTACTTCTCGGTGCGAACATTATATATGTAGAACGTAATATAACCTAACCTAACCCAACCTAACCTCTCGGTGGTATTATTTTACAGAAAGCCGGGCGTGTCTACTCCTACTTCTCGGTGCGAATATTATGTATATAACACAATATAACCTAACCTAATGCAACCTGGTCGCTCGGTGCGAATATTTTCTAAATTCCCAGTCGTGTCGGTCCCGACCGCTCGGCGCGAACAATTTCCAAGTTCCCGGTCGTGCCGGTCCGTACTTCTCGGTGCGAGCATTATATATATAGAACGTAATATAACCTACCCTAACCCAACCTAACCTCTCGGTGGTATTATTTTACAGAAAGCCCGGCGTGTCTACTCCTACTTCTCGGTGCGAATATTATGTATATAACATAATATAACCTAACCTAATGCAACCTGGTCGCTCGGTGCGAATATTTTCTAAATTCCCAGTCGTGTCGGTTCCGACCGCTCGGCGCGAACAATTTCCAAGTTCCCGGTCGTGCCGGTCCGTACTTCTCGGTGCGAACATTATATATGTAGAACGTAATATAACCTAACCTAACCCAACCTAACCTCTCGGTGGTATTATTTTACAGAAAGCCGGGCGTGTCTACTCCTACTTCTCGGTGCGAATATTATGTATATAACACAATATAACCTAACCTAATGCAACCTGGTCGCTCGGTGCGAATATTTTCTAAATTCCCAGTCGTGTCGGTTCCGACCGCTCGGCGCGAACAATTTCCAAGTTCCCGGTCGTGCCGGTCCGTACTTCTCGGTGCGAACATTATATATGTAGAACGTAATATAACCTAACCTAACCCAAACTAACCTCTCGGTGGTATTAGTTTACAGAAAGCCGGGCGTGTCTACTCCTACTTCTCGGTGCGAATATTATGTATATAACATAATATAACCTAACCTAATGCAACCTGGTCGCTCGGTGCGAATATTTTCTAAATTCCCAGTCGTGTCGGTTCCGACCGCTCGGCGCGAATATTTTCTAAGTCCCCGGTCGTGTCGGTCCCGACCTCACAGCGGGAATATTTTCTAAGTCCCCGGTCGTGTCGGTCCCGACCGCTCGGTGCGAATATTTTCTAAATTCCCAGTCGTGTCGGTTCCGACCGCTCGGCGCGAACAATTTCCAAGTTCCCGGTCGTGCCGGTCCGTACTTCTCGGTGCGAACATTATATATGTAGAACGTAATATAACCTAACCTAACCCAACCTAACCTCTCGGTGGTATTATTTTACAGAAAGCCGGGCGTGTCTACTCCTACTTCTCGGTGCGAATATTATGTATATAACACAATATAACCTAACCTAATGCAACCTGGTCGCTCGGTGCGAATATTTTCTAAATTCCCAGTCGTGTCGGTTCCGACCGCTCGGCGCGAACAATTTCCAAGTTCCCGGTCGTGCCGGTCCGTACTTCTCGGTGCGAACATTATATATGTAGAACGTAATATAACCTAACCTAACCCAACCTAACCTCTCGGTGGTATTATTTTACAGAAAGCCGGGCGTGTCTACTCCTACTTCTCGGTGCGAATATTATGTATATAACACAATATAACCTAACCTAATGCAACCTGGTCGCTCGGTGCGAATATTTTCTAAATTCCCAGTCGTGTCGGTCCCGACCGCTCGGCGCGAACAATTTCCAAGTTCCCGGTCGTGCCGGTCCGTACTTCTCGGTGCGAGCATTATATATATAGAACGTAATATAACCTACCCTAACCCAACCTAACCTCTCGGTGGTATTATTTTACAGAAAGCCCGGCGTGTCTACTCCTACTTCTCGGTGCGAATATTATGTATATAACATAATATAACCTAACCTAATGCAACCTGGTCGCTCGGTGCGAATATTTTCTAAATTCCCAGTCGTGTCGGTTCCGACCGCTCGGCGCGAACAATTTCCAAGTTCCCGGTCGTGCCGGTCCGTACTTCTCGGTGCGAACATTATATATGTAGAACGTAATATAACCTAACCTAACCCAACCTAACCTCTCGGTGGTATTATTTTACAGAAATCCGGGCGTGTCTACTCCTACTTCTCGGTGCGAATATTATGTATATAACACAATATAACCTAACCTAATGCAACCTGGTCGCTCGGCGCGAATATTTTCAAAGTCCCCGGTCGTGTCGGTCCCGACCGCTCGGCGCGAACAATTTCCAAGTTCCCGGTCGTGCCGGTCCGTACTTCTCGGTGCGAACATTATATATATAGAACGTAATATAACCTACCCTAACCCAACCTAACCTCTCGGTGGTATTATTTTACAGAAAGCCGGGCGTGTCTACTCCTACTTCTCGGTGCGAATATTATGTATATAACACAATATAACCTAACCTAATGCAACCTGGTCGCTCGGTGCGAATATTTTCTAAATTCCCAGTCGTGTCGGTCCCGACCGCTCGGCGCGAACAATTTCCAAGTTCCCGGTCGTGCCGGTCCGTACTTCTCGGTGCGAGCATTATATATATAGAACGTAATATAACCTACCCTAACCCAACCTAACCTCTCGGTGGTATTATTTTACAGAAAGCCCGGCGTGTCTACTCCTACTTCTCGGTGCGAATATTATGTATATAACATAATATAACCTAACCTAATGCAACCTGGTCGCTCGGTGCGAATATTTTCTAAATTCCCAGTCGTGTCGGTTCCGACCGCTCGGCGCGAACAATTTCCAAGTTCCCGGTCGTGCCGGTCCGTACTTCTCGGTGCGAGCATTATATATATAGAACGTAATATAACCTACCCTAACCCAACCTAACCTCTCGGTGGTATTATTTTACAGAAAGCCCGGCGTGTCTACTCCTACTTCTCGGTGCGAATATTATGTATATAACATAATATAACCTAACCTAATGCAACCTGGTCGCTCGGTGCGAATATTTTCTAAATTCCCAGTCGTGTCGGTTCCGACCGCTCGGCGCGAACAATTTCCAAGTTCCCGGTCGTGCCGGTCCGTACTTCTCGGTGCGAACATTATATATGTAGAACGTAATATAACCTAACCTAACCCAACCTAACCTCTCGGTGGTATTATTTTACAGAAAGCCGGGCGTGTCTACTCCTACTTCTCGGTGCGAATATTATGTATATAACACAATATAACCTAACCTAATGCAACCTGGTCGCTCGGTGCGAATATTTTCTAAATTCCCAGTCGTGTCGGTTCCGACTGCTCGGCGCGAACAATTTCCAAGTTCCCGGTCGTGCCGGTCCGTACTTCTCGGTGCGAACATTATATATGTAGAACGTAATATAACCTAACCTAACCCAAACTAACCTCTCGGTGGTATTATTTTACAGAAAGCCGGGCGTGTCTACTCCTACTTCTCGGTGCGAATATTATGTATATAACATAATATAACCTAACCTAATGCAACCTGGTCGCTCGGTGCGAATATTTTCTAAATTCCCAGTCGTGTCGGTTCCGACCGCTCGGCGCGAATATTTTCTAAGTCCCCGGTCGTGTCGGTCCCGACCTCACAGCGGGAATATTTTCTAAGTCCCCGGTCGTGTCGGTCCCGACCGCTCGGCGCGAATATTTTCAAAGTCCCCGGTCGTGTCGGTCCCGACCGCTCGGCGCGAACAATTTCCAAGTTCCCGGTCGTGCCGGTCCGTACTTCTCGGTGCGAACATTATATATGTAGAACGTAATATAACCTAACCTAACCCAACCTAACCTCTCGGTGGTATTATTTTACAGAAAGCCGGGCGTGTCTACTCCTACTTCTCGGTGCGAATATTATGTATATAACACAATATAACCTAACCTAATGCAACCTGGTCGCTCGGTGCGAATATTTTCTAAATTCCCAGTCGTGTCGGTTCCGACCGCTCGGCGCGAATATTTTCTAAGTCCCCGGTCGTGTCGGTCCCGACCTCACAGCGGGAATATTTTCTAAGTCCCCGGTCGTGTCGGTCCCGACCGCTCGGCGCGAATATTTTCAAAGTCCCCGGTCGTGTCGGTCCCGACCGCTCGGCGCGAACAATTTCCAAGTTCCCGGTCGTGCCGGTCCGTACTTCTCGGTGCGAACATTATATATGTAGAACGTAATATAACCTAACCTAACCCAACCTAACCTCTCGGTGGTATTATTTTACAGAAAGCCGGGCGTGTCTACTCCTACTTCTCGGTGCGAATATTATGTATATAACACAATATAACCTAACCTAATGCAACCTGGTCGCTCGGTGCGAATATTTTCTAAATTCCCAGTCGTGTCGGTTCCGACCGCTCGGCGCGAACAATTTCCAAGTTCCCGGTCGTGCCGGTCCGTACTTCTCGGTGCGAACATTATATATGTAGAACGTAATATAACCTAACCTAACCCAACCTAACCTCTCGGTGGTATTATTTTACAGAAAGCCGGGCGTGTCTACTCCTACTTCTCGGTGCGAATATTATGTATATAACACAATATAACCTAACCTAATGCAACCTGGTCGCTCGGTGCGAATATTTTCTAAATTCCCAGTCGTGTCGGTTCCGACCGCTCGGCGCGAACAATTTCCAAGTTCCCGGTCGTGCCGGTCCGTACTTCTCGGTGCGAACATTATATATGTAGAACGTAATATAACCTAACCTAACCCAACCTAACCTCTCGGTGGTATTATTTTACAGAAAGCCGGGCGTGTCTACTCCTACTTCTCGGTGCGAATATTATGTATATAACACAATATAACCTAACCTAATGCAACCTGGTCGCTCGGTGCGAATATTTTCTAAATTCCCAGTCGTGTCGGTTCCGACCGCTCGGCGCGAACAATTTCCAAGTTCCCGGTCGTGCCGGTCCGTACTTCTCGGTGCGAACATTATATATGTAGAACGTAATATAACCTAACCTAACCCAACCTAACCTCTCGGTGGTATTATTTTACAGAAAGCCGGGCGTGTCTACTCCTACTTCTCGGTGCGAATATTATGTATATAACACAATATAACCTAACCTAATGCAACCTGGTCGCTCGGTGCGAATATTTTCTAAATTCCCAGTCGTGTCGGTTCCGACCGCTCGGCGCGAACAATTTCCAAGTTCCCGGTCGTGCCGTTCCGTACTTCTCGGTGCGAACATTATATATGTAGAACGTAATATAACCTAACCTAACCCAACCTAACCTCTCGGTGGTATTATTTTACAGAAAGCCGGGCGTGTCTTCTCCTACTTCTCGGTGCGAATATTATGTATATAACACAATATAACCTAACCTAATGCAACCTGGTCGCTCGGTGCGAATATTTTCTAAATTCCCAGTCGTGTCGGTCCCG